>OMLP01032780.1:0-14446 GCA_900302685.1 Spondyliosoma cantharus | reverse complement strand
TGACAGTCAAACTGTTAGCAAGGAAGAGAAGCAATTGTCGAATAACATCTTGGAACATACCTGTGATTCAAACTGGTCTGGTGTGATGGCCAGGGTTGGAATTTCGTCATTTTAGGGGCAAGGCCATTTGGCCTTCACTTTCTTTTTTTTTTTAGGGGCACCAAGGCCACATGACAGGGCACAAAGCCCATTGAGTAAAATTTGATGGTTTTACCTTTCAGATTGATACCATAACATCCCAAGAATAAGTAATCCAAGTCTTAGAATAAGACTTGGATTATGTATTAAAACATTTTTTAATACCAATATCAAGTTAATGTTACATTAGTAAACAGTTTATTTTAAAGTAGGGTTAGGGTTAGGTGAGTTAAGTTAGTTAAGTAAAGTTATTGAATATTTCTCCCAGATAAATATCCAGAAATTCCCCCAAATTATGCCATTTTTTTCCAAACTAACAGTTGTATAATAACCAGCAAGAGACCATTGATGTGTGGAGTGATTTTGGTGACACTACACTGAATAATAGTGAATTTTTTGTAGTATCTCTTTTCAGTGTTGCACTTTGTAGATGGTCCCTGCGCCCTCGTCTCACAGACGGCTTTCAATACAGACCAATGTTAATGTCCAGCCCGGAGGACCGCTCGTTTTGAAAAAAATATGGTTGTAGCTTGTTGTTTACCTTACAACAGTAGGAAAGAGTCGTCGTTTGTGTTTTAACGATATTTCACTTATGAGTTATTGATCCAGGAGGTTCGAATCTGTGAATATATTTCACCATGGCCGCCGTAAAATTCCCACCCTCGCGAGGAGTGGAGTTGTACGGGGGGGGGAAGGGCACTGGAGCATATCCATTTATGAACCGCAGCAAGATACAGAGTACACTCAAAGTCCATCACGTTGCCAACCAGGTATGCAGTGATGATTTCTTAAATGTCATGTAAAGAGAAACCTGGTATCTATCATCGGGGTTGGTTATTTAAATGTGCCAGTTTTTTTTTTTTTTCCCCGCGGACAAACACAAGTTTACACTTTTCAATTTAATTTTCCCAGGAACTGTGTTTGTACAGGTGACCTCTCCACATTTTTTTTTTTTTTTTTTAAAAGCATCAGCGGACAAGAGCATATCCGATCGATAAACCAACGGGGGCCTTGCAGACAGTATACAAGCTTGGCAAGCGTTCTATAGGGTCTGAGAGTGGAGGAGCAGGCCATAGCTCCGGTGCTGTCTGTAGCTGTGTTTATCTCAGGCTACAACAAGGCGTGCAGTTGGCAGAGTGGGAGGTACAGCTTGTGAAAACTGCATGTTGAATAATTGATAGTGTACATAAAGCATGGAAGTGGAAGAAAAGGAGGAGGAGGAGGAGGAGGAGAAGGAAGGGGAGACAGAACCAGTGAAAGGAGGAAGTAGGGCTACTGGAGCAGACAGATAAATAAATCCACACATTACCTACAGTGAAGCCTCACTCCAGCAGCCAATTCACTTCCTGCTTTATCTTCCCTTTTTCTCCACTTGTCCCTGCAATGCTTTTCTTTCTCCAACCCACTCATTTACTAAATTAACAGAATTACCTTTCCAATAAGACATTTTTTTTCATAACAATGTGAGTTGACAGTAATAGTGTCTGTTTAAAAATGTATTGAACCTGAATGTCATCCAGCAGAATCCTTCAGGGACTATGTAAATGCGACAGAGTTTGCAGAGGGACCCTGGCGTTGCGTCCGGTGACATAAATTATGAAAGATGTCCCTGATATTGGGTTTTGGAGGCAGGGAGATGCAGGTGGATTCGTTTGGAAAATGAGATGCCGTTAATGGCGCAGCCAGAATGGCCTCTCTCTTGCTGGCTGTGGGTAGAGAAAGTTTGTGAAACAACGAGCAGCAGCCGAACACATTTGTGCAGATCTATATTTTACAGAAAGACCTGTGTGATGTTTTCTCAGAGTATTTTTGCGCAGTGCAGGGTTCAGTACAAAAAGGTCCAGGGTGCAGTTTTGGATGACATTTCATTCCTGCAACAAGCGTAAGATGAACATGCAACATGTTAAGAAATGTCTATAAACCACTACAGTGTTTCCCACAGAATCAGATTTTAAATGTGGTGGCGGCTGTCAGGCTGGGGTGCCATAGAGCAGACGCCCTCGAAACTCCCGCCGACCGTGTCGACTAACTTCTGGTTTAGCGCCGAGCTAACTTGAATGAGGATAAAATAATTTAATCAGGCAATTCTTCAAGACTCTTCAAATGTATTGGACCGAATTGCTCAAATTCTGAAAGTGTGAGGTTTTTATTATCGTTTTACAGACGCGTCTTTCACAATGTCAACTTTTGGAAAAAAGTCCCCAGTGCATCACATGATGATGTCATTACACAGCTTGTGGGGGCTTGATCTCGACGATGGGACCAGCTGTCTTCTGTGCAGAGGAAGTCACAGTCAAGCTGACCGCAATAAATAGTCCTCCCCCTCTTCTTCGTTGGTTTTACCGGTGGATTAAAAGCCACACCGCTATCCACTGTATCGGAGTATCTATCATCATGCTATCCACTGACGGGAGTGAATGAGAAAGGGACGCACTGCTCAAAAAGTAGAAAGTCAATATGTGGTGGTGTAATGTTGATATTGTGGTGGACCACCACAAATAAATGAATGTGTGGGAAACACTGCACTAGACCTCTGTTATATATTTAACAGAGTTGTGTATTAACATTATCCCATATGTTTCCAACAGTGTTCAAACCCAGAGGAGTCCACAAGTTTACTCAAGGCAACAATGCGTCGCCTCGTGTTGCTTCCAGGATAGCTCTCACTCACAATTCATAAAAAATACAACAGCTTGGTCAGGGCCTTAGGCTTCAAATTATGACACTCTACCTACTGCTCTGGAATCAGTTTGTCACGCAATGCCACTGACGTCACATATTAGACCAAAAGAAAAAAACGTATCCTAAAGATATGTGTGCTAGGCTTGCATGATTTTGATGAAGGTGTTTACTGTAGGATAAGGATACATCTACTACATAGTCCAGTATCACCTTGCTAGGGTTAGCCTACCATAAATATCTCCCCTCTGCCACTCCAACTGAGCTAGCATCCACTGTGGGGTGACCATGGATGCATAACAACAAATTGGCGTCCATAGGCATGACAAGCAGATGTCCACCGGGACTCTTGGCTTTTGGAAATCATCAGAGTTTACTGGTAGAAGCATAAAAGAGGAACATGTCACGCAGGAATATGATCTGCAGTAGAAATCCACTTTGGCAACGGTAGGACGACAACACTGTAGCACCTGAGTGTCAGCTATGGCAAAAATCCTCCATCTCTCAAAACAGCTTTTTAATTAATGCAATAATAATAATAATAATAACAATTATTTTATGAAATAATATTCAGAACAATTGGAATGTCGTATTATTAAAACTATAATAATCTGATGAGAAAAGCCACTTTGACACCCCTGTTAAAGCAGAACCAGCTCGACAAAATCTTAACGCACATAAAATGTGAATGGCATTCCCGCTTAAATGCCAGAACTCCACTGACAGCAATCAGCCACACAATCACAAAGTTTAATTTCCCTGAGAGGCCGGGCCGATGTCTGATAAAAGGAGATGTCACATAAAACTACGCTCATCGATTAAGTATAAACATAAAGCAGATCTGCGCCATATATAACTGAGCTGACACTAAGCAGAGAGCTTTTGCAGCTAATGGAGTTCAGTGAGAGGTTTATCCAAGATGCTTCCCGGGAGAGGGAAACAGCAGACAACAGTCCATCATTACTCACAGAGCACAGGCCTGGGAATTCAAAGTAAAAGGCCCTGTATCACTTAACAATACGGTGCATTAAAGGAGAGAGTCACTTAAAAATGATGCCTGTCTTTTTTTATAGGTATATAATATGGCCACCACCAATATGAAATATGATTAACAAAAATAATTTGGACAATTTTCAATTCAGAAATATACATATTTTTCCTTTTTACTGTCATTGTTAATGCTGCACTACACAATATTTTTGTGTTAACAAGGAATCAAATGAATATGTGATGTGAAGATTGTCTCATAGAGGAAACCTACTGTGAATAATCCGTTGACTGCAGTTCGCCTCAGCTCTGTTGAGCATTGTAGCATCTTTTAGCTCACTGTTTTGTTATTTCTGGCCCACAACCTTAAATCCCATCAATACCAAGCAGCTCTTTTCAGCAAAACAGCTCTGAATCTACTGTAGCTACACTACGTGTCCATTGGCAAACAGCAGACAAACAAAGTTAGCGACCAGCTGATGATGACCAGATTTGTGGAACATTTAGCTTCTAAACTACCAGATAACTAGTACGATAAACCCAATTTTACATGTACTGCAAAAAACAAAGCAGCAGACAGAAATCGTTAGCAGACCAGACCGGAGCTAAAAGTGAAGTGAATGTTGGAATTGTGTTTATCATGTGGCCAGAAACAGGACTCCAAATGAATGCTAATGTTGCTCTGTCACTGTTTATAAGATGAAAATACAAATTGCTGCATTTTTGACTTGTTCTTCCGCCACCAAGTGGTCAAAAGTGTCATTAGCTGCAGCTCTGAGGTTGTCTAGCTTCAGGAAGTTAGTAATAAGCAACACATCCTCATACCTAAATGACTGAACAGTGACTCACAAATGACATTTATCAACATTCCCAAAATAAGGTGACCACTGCAGCATACCAGTGACAAGCTAACAGACCTTTTGAACGGAGAAAGACTGGTTAGGCTTAGAGAAGAAAAGTACTTGGTTTAAGTTGGGAAAACATTGCTATTTGGCTTAAAAGCACTACGTTATTCACATCAGTTGCGAATCTTCCTACATTAGGTACGAAATTTAAGTTAAATTATGTATGTGACATAGTTTAAAGTTTAAATAACTCACTGTTAACTTTTGGTTTATGGACAGGAGCCGCAGCCTTCGAGTAAAATGAACCAACTCCATCCTCCTTTCTCCATGGACTAGTGTGCTGCTCTTTATACTACTTTACCTGACTTCCTCCTTTGCTGCTGTAATAATCACTGAGAGGTTGCCATAAAAATGTATCGTACAGAGGGTCCCTCTACACGTCATATGTCTTAGAAAGCTGCGTGCACAGTCAACCTATATGGTTGTTTTTTTTCTGATGAGGATGAGCTGGTAATAAGACCTGTAATTACTTTCTGTGTTGCTAATATTCTCGATAGAATCTATAGCGGCACAGCAGCATATACAGCTCAATCTACAAATTAAATATTGGAAAAATATAAATATTGTCACTGATACTACAGTATCCATAATGACTGTATAACCACTTGCAAAGCCTGAGATGTGCTTCTCACGCGCATGTCAAACATGACTGCTGCATCACTTGATCTAGACTGTCAGAATCTGGCCTATTTCTACCGCGACACGTGCCAGTTCAGCAGCTCAGCCACACAGCCGCAATGCAGTACACAGGCATCCAGTGTGTCCACACTGTAATATATTACTGTACGCAGATTGTAATATAGTAATTTAATATATTACTTTAAAATAAAGGTAACTAGTGATATTCAAGTATATTGCTTTTTTAAATTAACTTCCCCAACACTAGTCATTGTAATATATTCCAATTATTACCCAAAAGCAACAAAAATGAATCCCATTTGTTACACTATTGCATTAAATGTAGCGCACCCCATTCAAAATGATCAGTCCCAGTATTTTGGCTTCTACCCCACAGCCATGCTTAAAGCAGAGGAAAAATGACTTGGGAGGTTTCAGAGGATTTGGAGGAAAGATTTGGTTCTGACATTCTGCGGCAACTGTGAAAATGTGTGATAATAACTTAGCCAACAGCCAGTTTCACTCTGGGTATTTCAGACATCCTGGTAGTGTTTTCTGGCTCTATGTTTCAGTGTTCAGCTGCACACAAACTGCACACTTGACTACACCAAATGTTGATGCAAACTCTGACATGATTTTCCACTAACTAGATGAGAAAAAGTTGCTTCGAAAGTAAAGTTAGACAGCTCTTAAGGGCAGCTGTAGCTCAGGAGGTAGAGCAGGTCATCTAGTAATCGGAAGGTTGCTGGTTTGAATCCCGGCTCCTCCTAGCTGTGTCAAAGTTACTGAATCCCAAATTGCTCCTGATGCCTCTGGCATCAGTCTATGAATGTGTTGTGAAGTGGACTGGGAAAGTGCTATAGAAATACGAGTCAAGTCCCACCCCAAAGAAACTTAACATCTTATGAAATGAGGTCTATACGATGCAACTAGTCAGCCTGCAAAGATGATAGTAGCGGAAGTATAACAGGTGTTTAAAGATACGAGCAGGCCAGACAGACTTCTCCAAATAGTTTTTCTCAAGCTGTAAACCTCAGACAGCATGCTTGGCTGCGTGACTGACTGGCTGCCAAATATCAAAACCAACTGCCTCGAAATGTGGCCAAGACAGCTGGTACTGTGTGTGCAGCTTAGGGCTGATCCTGGATGAGTTTGAAGGACAACCTCGAGTATTTCAAGGACAAGTATCTCTCTTATTTATAATGTTTCTTGACCACAACCAATTACAACATCAGCAGCAGACACAGAGCAACATAAGCATTTATTTGGAATCATGTTTCTGGCCAGCCACTGAAAGTGAGTCCATTACTGTCTTTAAGTCTGTTTTTTGCTATTTACCAGCTCCTAAGGGAAATATCTGGCTCTTTAGCTGCTAAATGCTGTACTATTCACCAGCTAATTTCTGGGTGTTTTGCTGAGCAGCAACCCTTAGTGGTCAGGGAAAAGCATTACCTCACACCACAAGACAGTCAGCGCCCAGCCAAAATCATTCCCCAACAAAACTCTATACTTTCGCTGTAGCATACCCCGCTACCATAGTTCCCCGTAACTAACATCAAGTACAATACATAATGCAATTTAATTAGACAACATAGGTACATTTATAATGGATGTGAGAGAAGTGGTGATTAGAACCCTAAACCTAGCCAAATATTTTATTGCCCAAACTTAACCAAATTGTGATCGTGCGCTGACGATCCGCTATGTGTGTCGGTGGTAGGCTGCAATGCTGGTGTTGTTTAATGACCCAATCGGTCGTTTAGATACGAGGATGTGTTGGAGAATTCATTGAACAGCACACATATCCTCTGCTATGGTTGGCTGCAGCTTAATATACCTCGAACAACGGGTTTTAGTCGTGGTTAAAATGCTTGACATGCCCCGAAGCACATTTTAACTAACACCTGACAGCCAATCAAACACAAATACTGTCTGTGCCAACGGTGCACACAGCAGCCACTCTATGTGCAGTTTCTGCTTACTGTCGCATTAAATCACAGGGCTGAACACACACACACACACACACGCACACGTACTGTAGGCTTAGGTATGAAAAAAGACCCACTCACATACAATCAGATGCATGTGTTAATTTAACACATATTTACCCAGCTCCACACCTTCGTACATACTGTACACACACAATTACGCCGTTGACACGCCACATTTTTCACAGGAATCGATCTGTGTGCGAGAGCGGTGCTGAGAAATGACACGCGCCGCAGCCTGAACACACACTGGGGCATGTGTGTCCCTATTTTTTCTGCTCCACCGTGATTTGTAAATCATTGATAAAGTACCATGGGGCTGGGCAGTTTACTTTGACTGCTGCTGAAATTACATGTTTGACGGTGACAAATCCAAATGTGCTGGGTGCCACACGGAGGGACGGATGCGGGTCGCACGCTGTGGTATTTGTTCCGTCGAGGATGCCTGAGCGTAGAATGTTCGCTTACAAGTTAATGGATTCAAACAAGCCGTGTTATTTCTGCCACTGCTGCAGATGACCTGTCCGAATAAACAGGTCGTTTAAACGCGTTCAAGAGTGCATCAACATACATGAGCACATCCATCTGCTGGTAAATAAGTCCGAGCGAATAAGGGAATTCTCTCTCCATCTGTGTTTCTCTAAGGCTCTCACATGCACACATACTGCCAACCTCCCCTACCCACCCTCACACACTAACACACACACAAGCACACAAACACACAAACACACGTACACACAAGCACTCCTCAACACAAAGACTGTAACTACTGCATTTACTCTTGAATATTTCCCCAGGGTCCAGTAGAATGTTTCTGACTAAGGTGGAAGCATACATTATATATCGGGGTTGGTCCCTTTATGGCTTGTTGCTGAGGGTTTTGTGTAAATAACAGCGCATGTTACCTTGATTAATTCAGCAAGAACAACAGCCACGTGATCCTGTGCAGTCGGATCAGATATAACAACATACCACGGGACTGCACTTAAAAAGCAGCGCAGATCCATATTTATCTAATCAAACTGCTGCTGAATAGTTAATCAATCATTCATTAAAAAAAAAAAAAAAAAAAAAAACGCAGGCGGTGCCTGAAAGAGTTCCTGAGATCGCAAGTTTGAAGTGAAAATGGTCGTCCCATGTGTGGGCCCACACACAGCCATGGGCATTTTATCCCACTAGATATTTTGACACATCACATCAGGAAAGCAAAGGTGCAAATAATAATGGTGATAATGTCGAATAATGATGATGATTGGACTGCATTTACTGCAGATGCTTCAGTTCTGGCGCTGCTCATGCTGCCTCAGTGTCACACTGACATCACTTACAGAACTTTGTAAATATTATAAGTGATACCTGTGCTTCTCTACTGTGACAAGTCAAAATATGTGCTGTAAAATTTGGTAAATGTTGAGTTATTAATATTGTGCATCATTTGGTAGAGAACATTATTGTTCTATTAAAAATTCTCAAAGACTCAAAAGCATGAATAAGATTTGAGCAGCTTAACTTAAAGGGCACTGTGTAGGTTTGGAGAAGAAATGTACAATATTAATGAGCTAATGATACAATCTCAGAAATGTGTATTTTTTCCATAAGTGAATAAACAAGCTGTTCTCAGAGGAAAATGAGGTCCTAGAACACTGTTTAAAGATAGATAGGTGGCAGGGTCCGCCACATTATAAACAAAGTAAAACAGTATAAATTGCGTTGTCCTTTAAGGTCAGTTTGTTTATTTAGTCATGAAAACAAAGACAGTTTGTTTATTTTGTCTGCTTAGGCAGAAAAAAATCAGCCAATGAAGATCTTTCTCTCATTAACATTTCTTCACCAAAACTACAGAGTGCTCCTTTAATGTGTATATGGAAAGAAAAGAAAAAAATCTAACCAGAAAGTTATGGCTCTAGTAGGTAGCTTGTTTGCCAACTTTAACTTAAAACAAAAGATGATTTTTGTCTACTTCTACCCCTAAATAGAACATAAATTATTTATTTTACTTAAATGACTTAAATTATTATTATAATGGGACTGCATTTTGCCTGATCCATTGAATCTTGTGCGTCAATGAGGCCACAGTATTGGTACCTTGCAGCCACGTCGTCTTTGTTTGGGTCCACCTGTTGAATGTAAGTCCAATATTCACTCTCCTTTTTAAACTAGGATTTTGGTCTCCATCTTCTGAGGATAATTTCTGGTTCTTAAGCTGCTAAATTCGCCACCATGCTCACCAGCTACTCATTAACTGTGTATTTTGTTCTGTTTGGTGCTGATCAGGTAAAGGGTACAGTGGGTTTTACAAAGCTTTTCATTTGAAAACAGCTCTTTGCTGTGGCTGTAAATATGGTCGAGGGCCATAAAACAAAGTGCTGTAGAACAAAATGCTAAGCTGCTGTTAAGTTTCCTGAAACTTCCTCTCTTACTGTAGCTACAACCTCGTTGGCAGCAGAATGTAACTGCTGGTTCACTTTCAGAGCAAAATCCAGAGTGACGGCAACTCTTATAGTATAACACTTGTAACATGTGGCCTTGGACAATACCTCAGTCAGGAATTAATTTAACAGGAGAGAAACAGGATCGTGTTAACAAGGCGGTGGGAACCTGCTTTGGGGGGGACTGTGCACTTTGTAACAGTGTATGAATAAATGGTGTGAATCAAGGTGATGGGGGAAATAAATTAGGAATCCTAATGAGCAGTTCTGAACTGTGAAAGATATTTATAGACAAAGGCACAAAATATTAATCACCCCAGAGATGAATTAATGGCTGGTCGTGATACCATTTTGCAGTCTAAGGAGTGAAAGCAGCTCACTGAGCTGTGCAGCAATGTCAGTCTGTGGTTGTGTTGTTATACTGACAACCAGACAAATTGGTAGATGCATGATACAGTCAAATGATCTTTGGCCCAGGGCAATGTCAGAGTGTAGGGCAATTTTATGGTTATCGATTATGGCCTCGGCCATATCTACCGCCTCAATATCCTCTGCGACCTCTCCCGCAGGTCAAGCTGGGGTCAATCTGAGGTATCTCTCCTGGCAAAGAACAGCTTCCCCCAGAGGATCCCGTACAACACTGCTCCCCAGATGGTGCGGTTCATTTAAAAAAAGGCGAGCCAATTTAGGTGAATTTAGGAGGATTAAGAGAATATTTAAACTCCTGCACTGGCTGTATATGAATATGCAGTATCGCCAAGCTTCCTCCCACACTGTTATTCAGAGATCAAAGAGAAGCGAGCAGAGCTGAGATTCCATTTGTGGACACGAGGAGAGAAAAAGAGCAGGAGAAGGAGAGATGTTCTAATTTAACAGGCTGCAGAGATGAGAGCGACGTTGGCTTCCTTTGGCAGTTCATCAAAACAAAATTGCAATCTGCTGCATCACCATTTCCTAAGGTCATTCAAGTGCAGTACACAGCTCTGGGACTGATTTGCCAGCTTTTATTTGTACAGTTCATATGTCTTACGTCAGTACGTGAGTCCTGTGGTTTTCACACAATGTATCTGAATGACTTTGATGATCCTGTGACTTTACTAAATTCCTGACGTAATTTAATTGTCATTCTGGAAGACAAGATTGTATCACAAAGCTTCCGTTGTAATCCTCAAGCTGCTCGGGCGACTTTGGCTCAGGGTTAGAGCCAGTGTCTTGTTATTGGAAGGTCGCCGGTTCGATTCCCCTGGCCTGCATGTCGAAGTGTCCTTGGACACGATACTGAACCCCTGATGTGCTGGTCGGCACCTTGCATGGCAGCCACCGCCAACAGTGTATGAATGTATGAATTACTGTGAGTCACTTTGGAAAAAAGCGTTTGCTAAATGCCATAAATGTACTCACACAAAACAAAAAGACAAATAAATAATTATCTTGTCAGAAAAATAAACTAGGGTGATGTGGATAAACTCAGGAGTCTAACGGCCTGAGAAATGAAGCCTCTCTGTAGTCTGGTGGTACGGCAGCAGGTACTTCTGTATCTGTTGTCAGATGGCAGCAGGGTGAACACACTGTGTCTGGGTGGGTGTTGTCTTATAGTATCTTTGGGCTCTGTGCAGACATCTCACTTCACTGATGTCACTGATGCTCTGTAGGTGGTACCAGTGAGATTCTAGTGGTTTAAATCCACCACTGTAGAGCCTTCTTGTCCTGGGCTCTTTGTGATGTTTCTAGTCAATATGATTTCTATTGCTCTTCTGAACTTTATCTGAAGTCTGACCAATATTCCTGGTAGAGTTAAATGTGAAAAACTTTTGCCGAGATTGTCATGAACTTCGGACATTCCCGTCCCCTGCAGGATGAATTGGGATAACCATCTGCTAACTTTTCTTCTCACACAATAATGTATTTCTTTCTGTCCAATACTGGTTGTAAAAATGTAGGATACTGCCATTAACCACAGCTACACATTTGGATTACCATTTTTGTTAACATGCTAACACGCTAAACTGCTAAAGATGATGACCGTGGAAAACCTACCTGCTCAACATCAGCGTGTTACCACTGTCAGTGTAAGTGTGATTAGCTGGTTTTATATAAGTTATGAAGACAGTAAAATCAGTCATTTAAGTCAGTTACAATGATAAGAGAAGTCAATTATAAATAGGTCAGCTAAAAATGTAAAAAGGTACTTTCATAAATCATAATTTCAAATTCATGAGAATAAGGTTAAAACTGTGAAAGAGTTCACAGGTTTTAAGTCCTGTGAAAAAGTTAAAAATGCTTAAAAACATATTTAAACCTTTAAAAGGTATTAAGAATATACCCACCTGACAGATGGGCTAATTTGTGATCTACCTGTTGTGCATTTTGAGAGGTAATGCCTGTGATTGATTAGTCATGCCTGCAGAGGCCGGAAGGGGGAGCTCTCAACTGCGCTGCTTCATTCTCAATGAAGCCGCCAGAGAGGAAGTGTTGTGTCCGAAAATCTTCACTGATAGTTTTCAGTGTGTTACATTAGCATGCTGCAATGCTTATGTTAGCATTAGCTAAAAACATCACGGTGACGAATGCGGAAAAGTGTCAGTGCGGCGACGGTAACAGAGGCGCTGGTGAGCTACTTTTCAGCAGTATTCTTGCCAGCTTGGCTAATTTTATTTTACGGAAAATTGAAGCGAACAGGCATTGCCTGCGTGAGCAATGTGTGGTTGAACGTCTTACTTTTCATTTCAGCGTCCGTGTTCAGGTAGCCGTCACGTACTATGCAAGCAGTCAGTGTGGACCATGGGTAGACTACAGAACAGACACTACTTTGTCATTTCTCTTACAAACGGCATTTCACATTGTACTGTAACCAAAATGGTTTTAAAATAACATTCATACAAATTATTAACATTAACAGTAGCTCATTAAGCACCAGCGCTAGCTTGGCAGCTGCACGACCCTCGTCTCAGAGATTGTAGCGGTCCCTCAAGTTGATTCTGACTCGCAGCAGCTAGCATGCCTGTAGACTCTGCTGCAAACACATAATTGGTGATTTTTTTTTGGTTAATCTCTGACTTTAAAGCAATATCTTCAGAATCGTGCTGATGCTACAGTGTCTTGTAACAGGTCGAACGTTGTCTCTGTCACTTGTTTCTGCTCTATGTAACCTCAGGGAGAGGGTAGGATCACAGCGTTACATACATGTTTACTCCTCACATCACATTGTTCTTGTTTTTTAAGTTAGCACCTACATTACATCTGACAGACTGTTACACACCTGGTATTTGTATTAACCACAGTGGAGCTGCACTCAGAAACTGCGGAGGGCGCCAAATCGCACACAAAGCGGCAATTTCTACATAATGTTGCTTTAAACGTGGCAGCAGAGTGATTTTGTTTCGGTATATGGCTGATGAATGTATGCATTAGTGTTCTGCTAACCTTCAAGTTAAAATCTCCATCTAAATCAGCCCATTACCAAGTAAAACTGAAATGTTTCAGTAGGACTTTTGTGCTGAAGGACATCAGTAATGAACATCAGCAAAGCATATTTGCTGTGAGCCTTTCATGATTCGTCTCGGCGCTCTTTTAACAAACATTTCTCTCGCACTCCCGCATTAATATGCTTAAATTCAAGCAAACCAAAGACAAGATTGATGCATCCCTCCGAGATGTTTTTTTTTTTCCTCTTTCTCCAGCAGCTCCTGACACATTCCATCACGCTGCCTCTATCTTCGCCTTTGTTGTGGCCCCCCTGCTGTGCTGATTGTCTCTGGCGTATAGCTGACTGTATACTTTGGAGATTAATGTTTTACGAGGAAAGGAGAGGATGACACAGTGACTAAAAAAAGGCTCACTGCCATCCATTCCTGTCATCCCAGTACATCATCCATAATAAAGTACGGTAAGCATGTGTGAAACGGCTTACTGGAGAGGAGAGGAGGATGACGGCGGCTATTCTCAGATAGCAGGCAGATCCTCGGGATCCTATCAGCTGCTTTACAGTTGACTCGATTGGATTTGCGTGTTCAGGCAGTGAGTTCATTTGCTGTCATTGTGTTCCTCATCACAGTAATGATGCAGGAAATTTGACTGCAGGAGCTAGTAAACAACACACACAGGTCTGAGTATGTGTGTGTGTGTGTGTACGTGTTTGTGTGTGTGGGCCTTTTGGTGTGCACTTCTGCTTCGGATCAGGGGCGTGTCCAGATTTTTTTGACTGGGGTGGCCCAAGTGGGGTTAGAGTCTGTAATGTTGTTCAGAAACACATTTTGTTCTACTGGGTGAAATGGTCCTTCTCTCCTGAGAGTAGTCAATACATTATGTATTCAGAAAAAGGAATGAAAATAATCAGACCTCTGTGGCAGCTGCAGGACTGAGAAAAAGCTGACCAATCCGTGCTATCCGGCCCGAATAGAAAGAAAATCGGATGCCTTCATGTCTCGTTCTGCCTACGCCCCCCTCTGTCCCTCCCTCCTCCGCCTGCACAGGTCACGTTTCACTGATGCCGGAAATATTCAGCACACTCCTCTGCAGAAATACGGAGTTGCAGAAGAAGACGTTCATTTGACCCCAAAGAAGAAGAAGAAGAAGAAGAAGACGTTCATTTGGTTACAATGGCAGAGAAAATGCAGCCAGCGTTACTTGTGTTGTAAGAGTCGTGTAGCCCTTTCAGGAATACTGCAGTGCGTGAGGTGTGCGTAAGGTGTGAGTGGGCGAG
>OMLP01032779.1:8393-34992 GCA_900302685.1 Spondyliosoma cantharus | reverse complement strand
CGGCAGACGCAGCGAGACGAGACAACTGATTGTAAAAGACTAGAGAAGCCGTGAACAGACAGAGAGGGAGGCTGAATGTGGAGAAAAGGCGTGTTAGTGTCTCGTATCTGCAGAGAGTTTCTTATTTTCTCTCTTTGTTGCTGCTCGGGACGCTTTACCAACCCAACATGTGTCTATTTGACGTCCTGGGAATGAGACTCAACAATCAACTGTCTTTGTGGTGCGTTCAGGAACAGCTGGGACAAATCCTACTGATTCTACCTTTAACTTTAATAGTCTTTGAATTCTATTAATATGACGTGAGCTTCAGTTAGCTTTGACCACAAACGTCCTTCAGAGGGAGACTTTTTACTCTGAGACTCTGAGTACATGTCAGAGCCTGTAATCTATTACTTTACTGGAGGAAACAAGCTGGATCAGTACTTTGAAGATTGATTTAAACACTTTGGGTTTGGGCAGTTCTTAAGACTCGTGCTCCTCAGAGGACAAACCCCTCGACCTCTGGACGAGCTTCACAGCTTCAGCGAAGCTCTGGAGGACGAGGCGGAGCTTTAAACTGTTAGTCGGGTTGTTCAGTTCACAGAGAAGTGAAGACATTATAGATTTTCAATTTTGTGTGTGTTTGTGTGTGTGTGTGTGATGTGAGAGAGAGAGTGTGTGTGTGTGTGTGTGATGTGAGAGAGAGTGTGTGTGTGTGTGTGTGATGTGAGAGAGAGTGTGTGTGTGTGTGTGTGTGTGATGTGTCTCTCTCCCCGGCCTTAACGAGCTCATTAACTTGTTAACTTCGTTAAGGGCCAGTTAATTGTTTGTCCATTAGCCATTAGCAAGGCTCAGTGGAGACCTAACGAGGGACTGCAGTGGTCACACACACACACACACACACACACACACACACACACACACACACACACACACACACACACACACACACACACACACACACACGCACACGCACACGCACACACAAGGAGAGGCGACATCCATCACAGTTTAAGCACACACTCACAGAGACACAGCCATTTATTACTTCTAAACTAGCTTCACACAAGCACACACACACACACACACTCACAGTCCCGCCACCACCATTTAGCGCCCCGTGAATTACTCAAGCTTCAGCCGATCGAAGTGTGAGCAGAATCAGCATTTCTCAGATTCATTCAGAGATTAAAGATCTGCATAAGTGAAATCAACGATCGGCAATCGGAAGAAAAACGCTGAACTAACGTCAGCGTGTTCTGTCACTTCTGTCACGGCGCTCGGGAGGCGTTTCCCTGCAGGACGTCTCTGTGGATCCAACACAAGATAAAACATGTTTTCATGTGAACACGTGGTCGCTGATCGGGTCGCTCTGCAGCAAGGACGCACGTCTGCTTTTTACACGGCCACACAGGAAGTGACATCATTTCCCCCCTCGGTCGCTATGTCCAGGTGACGGTGGAGCACCTGGAGGTAACCTGAGGGTTTCGAGCTCACACGAGGAAACACTGGGAGGTGAATTTGAAAATGTTTCTGCTTCAGCTTCAACACTGATACAAAAAACTGTGTTTTGGATCAACAGGCGACTGGATTTATCTTCAGGTGCTGAGATCCACTGTGATGCACCGTCGTTCTCCTCATTCAGCTGCTTTTTCCCATAAGCTTACATTGTTAAAGAAGCGTCTGGGAAACGTTGGATAATTATTTTTGAGCGTCTAAACCGCAGAATTTGAGCCATTGGGTCCAATAACATTTGGAAAGTCTGGAAGAGCAGCACGATTAAATCATTCTATCCTCACTCGAGGTAGCCGAGCGCTGATCCGGATGTTATGGAAGATCCAGGAGCTTCAAAACGCCGCTGAGCAGCTTTCAAAGGAGCGAACGGGGCTCCACCTCCAACACCGTGAGATCCAGGTTTAATATAGCGTCCTTTGGTACCAGCCACATCAAGCGCCCTTCTTCATAGCGCCACCATTTTCACAGTCAGTGGCTTCACCCCAACAGCGCTGAGTGAAACGTAGCTCGTGTGAACATCAGAAGAATCCACGCGACACTCAGTCAACAGGGACTTTCTTCCACTTTGGTCATAAAAACCGTTAAAAGTGAAGCTCTTCACTTAAAAAAACACATCTTTGACCTCCTTAGAAAAACAAACTCTCTGAACTACTCTGAGGCCTACAAAACCCAGACGACAGCCACATCAGAGCCGCAACGCCTCGCCGTCACGTCCTCTGATGTGGCGTCGTGATGTTCGGCGTTACCATAGCGACAGATGCAGGTTGAAGTGCGAGCGTTCGTCTGCTGTCAGAGCGAATATCAACGGATCTGCATGCAAACCTCCTACTGAGCGCCCCCGACTCATCAACACACACACACACAAAGTCCACGAACCCAACTGTGAAAACACACACGGGTAAAAAAAAAAAGAAAGAAGGAGGAGGACGCCATTGCGGCGTCTCGCTGCTGCTCATTCAACATGACAGCAGACAGATGGCTGAGAGAGGCAGACAGAGAGGAGAGGAGGCGGTAGATTGAGCTGTTGGGTTTGTGTCGGAGTAGATTTTGGTCACAGCGCTCAAAAAGCTTCGGGCTGAAAACATCTCGATGAGAAACGACTCTCTCTCTCTCTCTCTCTCTCTCGCCGGTCGCTCGTTCATCATCACAGTTTCCGTCCGGCTCAGGTTGCTTTTGAATTCCCTCCTTTTTTTTTTTGGTAGCCTGCTCTGAATGCAGCGGCGTGGACGGTCATCTCGCAGAGCCAGAAGTGCTTCTGTCACTTCCTCTGCAGGCGGCGGCGTAATCCTGGCAGCCGCGAAGCTCCGAGAACAGAAACTCTGCTGCTGTCAACTCGGTCTGATTCACATGTTTTTGAGGCCATTATCGTGGCTTGTTTTAGGAGCAAATGCAGCGACATGGTTTGTGTCTGCGAGTCTCCAGATTGCAAAAAAAACCTAAAATGGCCAGCACACTTAACCCTTTTTAACCGAACAGCTTATGGATTATGTACATTACACACATGTGCACATGTCAGCAAACACATGCGTGGAAATGTACATAATCCATCCACAGTGTCCACATGTTGTCAGCACTTATTCTTTATGTCTTTGCGCTGCTTATACAGAAGAGTCGACCTGCACACAGACTTCTGTAATATATATGTACACACAACTAATCTCTCTTCTACAGACAGTTCACAAGTCTTTATTTTTCCATCATCCATGTCCGAAAAACCTGCATGGAAATGTATAAAAACTGATGTTACGGGTTCTTAGTAACGTTCGCTCTCAGCTGCAGAACATATAAATATTATTATAACGTTCCCAACTCGTGAAAACTCAAGTGTTGTGTCGAGCCTTCTTAGTGTTTTAAAAACAGAGATTTGGATGCTATCGCTAATTTGCCCCTAGCACTCCCATTGAAAATGAGTTTGACCCGAATACAAGCGCTGCTTTCCTCGTAATTATGCTTTTACACGTTTGACTCATATACATTCGCACGAAAAGCCTAGGTTGCATTTTGGCGAGAGTTTTGCTTTAAGATTACAACCAGTCAAGATGACATTTTAACTTGTCAAAATGTCGTCTCCACTGGTGAAATCTAAATCACCACGAGTCGGCCCGACCGCCTCACCGGGAGCTAAATGTCACTTCACTGACAGTAAGAACTTAAAAAGAAAAGACAAATCAGACGGATTAAAAAAAAAGCAATGCTGGCATTTGAAGCCCGATCGTCTCACAACAAAAACAAGCGTGATCCTGCTGCATTTACTCGTGTGGCTGTCTGACGTTTGAACGGATGTGACGACTGGATGAAATGTAGAAAAAGCAAGAGGAGGAAACAGAAACTGAAATCTTGTTGATCCGCTGAGTGTTTGATGGTTATTTATGTCTGCTTCAATACGTGAGCCACACGAAACTCCCTCATTTACTCGTTCTCGCGCGCACTCTGCGTCTGTACGGCTCGTTTTAAACTCACCAGGAGGCTGACAATTTGACTTTTTAAGCGCCAGTTAACATTACAAGAAACGTCAATCATCCTCCGGTGAATATGAGCGGCAGCCCGTGTTTCCTAATGCAGCGTTCAAAGACAAGTTGGACTGGTTTTCAACGTCTTACGGGGAAAAAAAGTACAAAGAAACGCCACTCAAGTATGATGTCACACAACAATGGCCGAGTCAGATACACTTCCAGGTGTAAAAGTGCTGTAAAATCACATTTATAATGGCGTCTGTTATCTCCTGTGTCGTTTTTCATCTTCTATACAAAGCGAGGCTGCGCAACTGAGGGCTGAATATGCAAAGAGAGAAGCTAAACTCCCTCCGCTAAAGCGAGCGTGTTAATCCTGGAGCCGACGAGGTTGCGGATGTGAGGGAATCAGCTCCATCCAGACGACTCGCGTGTGAATGCAAATCTGCGTCTGAGAATCCAAAGGTCTTAGCTGAACTCCGTCAAAAAGCACCTCCTCGGTTCTGTCGGCTAAACAAATGCCGACAACTCTGAAACGTATCTGTCCGTTCAGAAAACCCAGTCCATCAAAACAGACGTATCTGAGGGGGGCAGACGCATCATCCGTCCTCTTCAACAAAGAGAGACGCCTCAAAGTGAAGCAATTAAAAACCAACAGAAAGAGACAGAAACAATAGATCAGCCCGGCTGGAGTCTCCCTCAGTGTGTCCAGATGTCTCAAAGGCTCAGAGACAGATGAGGCCGTCTGAACAGGAAACAGATCGTTTTGTCCACCGACAGTCTTCTGTCATAATACAGCGATCGCTCCACTCTGTGTGTTCGTGAAGGCAGCCATCAGTCTTTTTCAATCTTGGAACGGATTAACTTTCGTCTGATCATGATTCAGCTTCTGGGGGGCAAAGGCCAACGTTTCTGGGCTGACGGTGTGGCCAGCGGATGTCTGAGCCAACACTTCCTCCTCCGTGTGTTTACAGTCAGATTAGCAACTTGAGACATGAAATTGGGGTTGGAAGTTGAGAGACGACTAATCTCTATGAACAGATACGAGCTTATGAATCCAGAGAAACGTTATAATTAGAGGCCTCAGCGCACTGGTCCTGTTGAAGTTAACCTCTGACCTTCTGGGCATCAAATGTCATAACCTCATCAATTCATCCTAGCAGGCATTTTTAGTCAATTGTCCAAATTCTAATCACTTCATCCTCGAGTCATCTGCATGAAATTTAAAGAAATTCCCTCAATGCGTTCTTGAGATGTGACGCTCACAAGAACAGCGCGCCACGAGGTCGAAGTGACCTTAAACTTTGACATTTGGACTCGAAACTCTAATCAGCTCAACGTTGAGTCCAAGTGAACGTTTGCACCATATTTGAGGACATTTCCTCGAGGAGTACTTGAGATATCACGTTCACAAGAATGGGATGTAAAACGTAATGCCTCCGGTCGTGACTGTGACCATCGCGGAGACATGAACAAGCTGATAAAATGTAATTAAACGGGTTCAAAGATCAGATCACAGACTGTTTACATACATGCAACTAAAAGCCACTCAAACATGTTTCATAGAAATGGAAACCAAAATCTTATGTGTGTTTTGTGGTTAAAGGAAGACTCACCTGGCCAGGTTGAAGGCATCATCGATAAGTCCCGCCCTGTTTCCAATGGAGATGATCTGAGAGAGGAAAGGCAAAGTGTGAGACGGACGAAACAGACAGCAAAGAGAGAGTTCAAGTGGGAACTCTGGTATTTTTAAACCTCGGCCTTGTGTGTACGTGTCTGGGTGTTTAAATCATTCAGACGTTTTTGGGATCGGTCCAGCTGCAACGACTGCAGTGTAATCCTTTGGGGCAACTGCAACCGTCAAAGTTACGTCCGCCAGAAGTGCTCGTGTTTGTTAATGTGAAGAGAAAGATCCTTCAGCGCCTGAAGTCTCTCTCAGAGAGGACAAAGAGGATCTTATTATTTCACAGAAGGGTCTATCTTCATAAGAGTCGTTGCTGTAATGGCACTTAGAATTAAAACAGGCACTTTTAGTCGGAGTTGCCGTTGCAGCTGTGTCACCGCTGCCAGCTGAAGCGATCTACTGGACCGACTCCAGATCCTTCTGTCAGCATGAATCATTTAGACGACGAAACATGTAAATATGGAGCCTGGGTTCAAAAACACTGGAATTCCCCTTTAAACACAGACATACTTGATGGTTTCTGTGGAGCTGCTGGATCAGCAGTTTCCAGTTCTGGAGGTCGTAGTTCACGCGGAAGTAGCCTGTCTGGTTGATGTTGCCTAGCAACCAGGTTTTGTCGTCCATCTGACCAATCATGTGGGATTCTGAAATGATAAAAATAATAATAATGATATTAGAAAAACAAGTCCTGCAAATACAGAGGGCTCATGTGAATGTAACGGATCCTTTATTGGCGACTACAAGATGCTGGTGATCTTCTCATGATACAGGAACGTGGTCCAGTTCTGGCCCACGTACCAGGTGGAATGATGGCACTTGGGTCCGAGCCACGAGCAGGTTACGTGTCAGCAAAGAGTGAACCAAATAAGATTTGTGCCAGTTCCAGTTTGGGTTACGAGTGGACCGGAGTGCCATTATTCCACGCTGCATGTGAACATATCGGGTACAATCATGCAATCTTGGATGGAATCTGTGAGTAAAAGACGAGCAAAATGCAGGAGAGAACATAAAAGCTGAAGTTAAATATAAACTGTGAGATCTTTTACACCTATCGTGCCGACAGCACCTCTGAGTTCATGTTGTCAGCTTCAACAGAACATCTCGTAGGAGCTTTCAGACTTTTTATAACAGCCAGGTGAGGAAAGAGAGGAAAATAGCTGCTGACACAAGTCTGGACCACTTTCTCAACTTCTTCCCCACTGGTAGAAAGTCTTGCTCTTAGAAACTGCCTCCTCACCATGAACTTTGCAAGTCGTTGGAGTTCTACCAGAGACAGAACGAGGATGGTCCTTTCTCTTCAAAACCTGAAGCCAAACAAGTTCTACTTTCAGAAAACAGAACCAGAGGGAATAATTGTTTCCAGAACAAAACTAGAACCAGAATTAGTTTCATTCCAGTTTTCCAAAAATAACCCAAAAGAGTTCTCTTCCCAGAAACTAGAACCAAAAGCTCAAACCAGCTTTATTCCTCAAAAACAAAACCAGAGAGTTTTATTCTCCCTGTACATATTCAGTATGATCTCTATTCTCCAAAAACAGACACAAATGGTGAAAGGAAGACTTTATCAGACCCAGACAGACGTCAGATCTCTAAAACTAGAACCAGAATTAGCTTCATTCTCCATAAACTGAAGCAAAATCATCTTTAAAACTCAAAAACAGAACCAGACTGAGTTTAGTTCTCCAAAAACAGATTTAAAGACAACTTTATTGGAACCAGAACAACTTTAGTCTCCAAAGTCCGAAGCAAAACATCCGTATTCCTCAAAATCAGAACACGAATGAGTTCTTGAATGACAGAACTAGCATAAAGTCGAACAAGAACCAGATTTTTATTCTCCACGAACAGACACAAAACTCTGAAAACAAAAAATATTTTCCAAAAAAGCAAAACAATACAAACAAAGCAAACTGTATTCTCTAAAAACCAAAGCATATCTAGCTTTATTTCCCCAAAACAAATCTAGAAAGAGACGAAAAGAAGGTTCTCTCTCCAAAAACTGAAGCAGAATAAACTGTATTTCCCCCAAAAACAGATGAAGTGAACTGTTGTCTCTTAAAAATAACTCACTTTATTTTCAAAAACTGACCGAAAAGAGTTCCATCCTCCAAAACACAAAAACAGAACTTCAAAGTCTTATTCATCAAAAACTGAGCCAATGGGTTTCACTCTCCATAAAAGAATAAATTCCCCTGAAAACGATTAAAAACAGAAGACCTAGAATGAGCTTCGTTCTCCGTGAACACCAGAACAACACAAACAGAATGAGGTTTATTCCAAACACTGAAAAAATGGAAAAGCTTTTTGTCGAAGTAAAATCCCTGCGAGCGAGACTTTTTTTTTACTCCATTAAACACAAATCACACATCTGAAGATAATGAGATAATTAATATGTGATCAGGAGCTAATCTGCGCCGCTAACCTAGCTAAATAATCCCAAAGGTAACGGCTCGTTATCTCACGTGAAGCAGGATGATTAGAATGAACTGTTACGGAGACGTTCAATTAACGACGGGAAAGCAGCGTTTCAGGACCTGAAGCCCGCCGTCAGGACCGTACCTGTCTTGTTGTTGATCCAGATGAGGCTCTCTGAACCAACACTGGACTCATTTCCCACTGCGACCGTCAGCGGCACCTGCCACTGTAAACTAGAGAGAGAGAGAAGAGTGATGTCAGTAATGACCGCTGGAATTGGATTGAGTTTTATTGCCTCGGTTATCAGATAGAAAGACATTAGAGGGAGAGAGAGCGATGGTCAGCGATGATCATTCAACATCAGTCAGCTGGAAATGGAGCGAGCGACACCGACTGCGTTACAGAGAGAGAGGGAGGGACGGAAAGTGAGAGTGTAATAGCTGCAGCAGCCGGCAGACATCAGTCAGGCTGAAATGGCTGAGGGTTATTGTCTTCTTCAGAGAGCCACAGAGGTTAAATGTGCTGTCCGCGGGAACACTGAGCGACGGGTGGATTTGATTTTTAGGTTTTCAGATCAGCTGAAAGATGCTTTAAGGGACGAAAGTCGACAAAACATTTCTGGAGCTTCACGGCAAAGAGATCCAAAGTGATCTGAAAAGACGTTATTTAAAACCCCTTTTAAGTCAAAACCTTCAGCGCGGCTGCCGAGATAAAAGTGTTAACAGGCGCAGACTTCAGATCAGGTTGTGATCTCGGGGCTTCGGGAGACTTAGATTACAGCAGACAAGCTTTATGGAGCCATTTGAAGTTGTTTTTGGTTGTTTCTTTACATTTCAAATCAAGTCTCCACCTACTTCAGTTATTTAGGAGAATGCTGCAACGCTGTGAAGCTTCAGGAAGATTTTGGGTGTAAATGACGTGTTTTCAAATCAATCAAGACAGTTTGTGGACTACGAAACTCCCTCTGACTTTTGACGACTCACCGTTTCCCTAACTATTGAACAAAATCCCCCTGAAACGTAAGCTTGTGGCACTGAATCAGCTCTCCGTGATGAGGCTCAAACCAGGTGAGTTCATATTCATAAGAGCTGTCAGTGATTGTTCAAAGCTACAACAGCTTGTGTTTTGTTTTATCTCAGCAGCAAAGATTGGGGAGGCGAGTTTAGTTCGGTGTAGCTTAAAGAGAAAAATAATCAATCTTCTAACTTTTCAGGTTCAGTCAACCAGTTCAGAGGGTGCACGCTAACGCTTTAAGCTTAACAGCTACAGCGATAGATTTATTTTTAAAAAATGTGTAAAAGGGGGCGAGCAGATAATGACTGAATCTTTTTTTTCCTGTGCCTTTACAGGCTCCTTTGCTGCTTGAGAGAATTCCCCGAATATCAGACTCATGGTGTATTTTAAAAACCCACCGATTATCTCAAAATTACATCACACCTGAGCTCACACAAGGTTGTTTTTCTACGATCCTCAGCAGCTGATGCTGCGGAGATAAGTGGTTTTTGAAAGGCAGGCGGACTGACTGAATGATGGAGGAGGAACTCAGCACTGCAGAATGAAGATTACTCACTAAGTTCAACCCAGCAGAACTGAGAGTAATGTGACCTGACTGCAGGAAAGATCCAAGGAAAATAAGACAGGTGTGTTAGCCACTGATGTTTTATAGACTTAACCCTGCCTGTTCGCTTCAATTACATAAGTCACCTGCTGATTTGAACCCAAACCACAATCTTTTCCTAAACGTAGCCATGTTGTTTGTTGCCTACGGGCAGATTTATGGTTGCACGTCGACTCTACACAGTGATCGCGTGTCTACGTTGCTGGCGGTGGTGAGCATATTGCCAGCCTTGTCTCTGGGATATCAAGAGTGGACATCCAGCTTGTCTGCTCTCAATAGCCAAGAGACACTCCAGCAGTAAAAACTCAAAGTATAACTCAAGAGGAGCAGCAGCTGGGACTGCAACAGCCAAAGAGGGCGGTATGTTTACTGGGGAAACTACACATCACAGTATCTGATATTAGCACCAGAGAAGAAGCTGTAAATGCAATTCTACCAACCACAGTCCTTGTGGTTCACGTTGTTGTGATATATAGTTACATATCTGGGGAGGTGCACGCCGTATGTACAGAATATATTCACATCAGAAGCATTAAATCAAGCCCAACTAAACTGCAAGCGTAAGTGCAACAGTCACTTTGTTTTGGTGATGGAGTCGGAGTTAATATTCACTATAATAACGTGCTGTTTTGACCCAATGTTAGAGTTCATTTTAACATCACTGCTGACAAAAGAGAAGATAACAACCGTTTAATAATGGGTCAGAACAGCCTCGCGTCTTAGTGGTTTTCTACCCACGGCAGTCCTTAAAGTAATATCACAAAAGAACCATCTTTCCCCCGCAGAACACATGTGCCGACAGTATTCACAGCAATACAAAACTAAACACTGAAATAAAGAACAAAGGAGATCGCTTGAAGTCAACGAGAACAAAAGCAGACAGTTATGTGAGTAAAGGCCACGTAGCCATTAGCTGGTGTCTGTTCCAACACATGAACATCAGATAACAGCCTCACAATTACCGTCCTGTGTGTGGATGTTAATGTGACCTTGTAGCTAGAAAAAAGTCCAAGAATACCAGGACAGGGACAGTTTAGATACTGCCCTTTCATTGCATTCACGTCATTAGCATCCATCCATTTTCTGCTTCGTATCTGGAGCTGGATTACAGTTAGAGAAGGATGAGTAAGGTGATCTCTCTGCAGTGTTTCCCAGCGCCTCCTTGAGGGGTACCAAGGCGTTCTCGAGTCTGTTCCGGGTCAAACCTCCTACCGGTTGGAAGTGCCCTGAAAAACCACTAAAGGAATTTGATCTGTTGGCCAAACACCCTGAACTGGCTGAAGGATCTCTAAGACTGAACCCAGGCCCCCTGCAGAGGAAACTCATCTCAGCCGCTTGTATCCACGATCTCATTCACTCGGTCACTGCACACAGCTCATGACCACCAGCGAGGGTCGGATCATAGATCAACTGGTAAATCGAACGCTTCGGCTTCAGGCTCAGCTCCGTCTTTACCACGACGGTCCAGTGCATCGCCTGCAAAACTGCACTTACACAAAATACACTATATCGCATTAATATTCAGCCCAGTCTAGACGATAATCCATCACGCTGATTTTCTCACAATGGCGCTTGTTAATTTATGTATTCAATTTACTTTAAATTGTACTGAGACTTTTGCTCAACTACTACTCGTGTGTGTGACTAGTTGCTGCTTTCATTACTCCATTATAGATTAGATGAATGAATACACTCACATTTTGCTTTGTGTTGTTGATAGTTTGTAAGGATAAAAGTTGTATGTCTCCACTTTAAAAGACAAATATTTCACTTTTTACTGCACTATATTAATTTGATAGTTATTTGATAGCAAATAGTTACTTTACAGACTCACATTCCATAAAGGTGAAATATAAGTATGACACTTTGTGCGAAATTACATTACTTGTACTATATATATATAAATCGCTGACTGAGTGGAGGGCAGTGGATACGACATCCTCTGTGGATCTGTTGGTTCTGAATGTATGATGGTGACCAGCCCTCAGTTTACTAGCAGCATTTTACAAAAACAAACAAAAACACCAACTTTACATTTACTTTTGATCATAAAGTACAATTTGCTGATAACACAGCTGGACTGTGAGAACCTCTTCCTACAGTGTGTTTGAGACACACATTTAAAACCACAAAGAGCTTTTAGCAAGTAAACAACGCTGTGTGAATGTAAGCTAGTGAGTCTAAAGAGCTCATCTGGACACAAATGGCTTCCCACACACACACACACACACACACACACACACACACAGTTGGGGTATGTGGGTACTAATAACCGTGTTTAAAGGAGGACCTTCTCTTTAGTTCCATTAAAAGCATCAGGCTCAGGTTTTTAATTGGACTCACTTTGATCAAATTGATTCGTATTTTAATTAACTTGGATTTTAATTACAGACGGCAAACAATCAACAATTAATTCCTCCATTTAAGGAGAGTGTGTGTGTGTGTGTGTGTGTGTGTGTGTGTGTGTGTGTGATGGGGGTCACTATAACACAATCAGCCAGAGAGAGACCAATTTACCGATCCCACACCACCTGTTGCCGCGGGCAACTGTGGATCAATACCGCTGCCTAGCAACCAACAATTAATTCTGATATTTACATTAAGGTGAGTGACAGGAGTGCGTCCCTCACACACACACACACACACACACACACACACACACACAGCAAATCGCACACAGTCAGCAGCAGGACAGCAGAATGTGTTTATTAATATTTGATCGAAATGAAGCATGTTTATTTTAGACAACAGGGAGTGTGTGTGTGTGTGTGTGTGTGTGTGTGTGTTCAGCTGGTTTCTGTCTTTGATGAATAAACCATTAACTCTGTGCACACACACACACACACACACACACAGTGTCGGTGCGTCATCGAGGGAAACTTCAGTCACTTGTCAGTCATCATCTCTCTGTCACACTTTGACCACATTTAATCTCCTCATTCAAGTTTTTAATGAAAAGTTCTATTAAAATCTTCAGATGTATGTATATAAGATATCAAATCACACTGTCAACACAGAACGTGTTATATATGTAATAATTTAGTTTCCGTTTCTAGGTGTCAGTTTCTGCCGTGTTGTAGTTTGTGTTAATGTTCATAACTTTAATGTTTCATGTTGTACTTTTTTCTACTTATGCTTGTTTACTGTTCTTGTCACTTTGTGATATCTGCTTTGAAAAATGATTCGGTGTATAAATAGACTTTACCTTCTAACAACAGCTTCTGCAGAATAATTTATGACCGTGATGTTTAACTTCAAAGCCAATTAAATAAAACAGTCACTAGTCCTCCAATCACGTCCCTGTTTACCTGTCAGGTGGCGTCTCTTCTCTTCAGACAGCCACAGAGACGAGTTGTCTTTCGCTGTCGACTGAGATCCTGTTTGATTTATTTTCAGTATCATTAGCTCGACCTTATCGTTAGCTCAGGCTGTCCTCTGGTGTCGCCTCGTCTCTCTCTCGCTGTCAGCTCACTTCTTTAAAAAGCATTTATTTGCCTCGCTGCATTTGCTGTTTGATGGTGGGAAAATAAAACGACACAAATTTGAAACGTCTCCCTCAAACTGCCAGAAGGGCAGAATGTAAATAATATACTGTGATCTTTAAAATGTCACCTTAACACTTCTACTAAATGAGAAAAGAAAGGCATCAAAAAGTTTGGCCTAAAAGATGGAGACGCTCTGAATTACCACGACGTGTATCTGTCATGTCCTGACTTCCTGTCAGAAAAATCCAGCTTTGTTGCAACAAACATGGCAAATTGCATCTGGGTGTCCTTAAAAGTATCCGGTGGTGAAACTCGAACCGCCACGTTGACGAGCTTGTTGGCTATAATGATGCTTCACCTCCCAATTTAAAAGTCGGCTCACAATCATATGATGTGAACATGATTCGCCACATTTGGTGCAAATAACAACCTCGGACGTATCTGTGGTTTGCAGAAACTTTAACTGCAGATGTTATTATCCTGGAGACCAGGCTGCTTTGCTCCTGACTCCATCCGCTGAAGCTTCCTTGGCCTGATAAATGCTAAAGAAGAATATGGGCACTTCATATAAATAGTGTAATTTTCTGTAAAACACCGCTGCTTCTCTGCTGCTCCTGGGATTTTCAAATCTGACGCCCGCAGAGCGCCACAGGAGCATCAAATGAGGCGCCACAATTATTACTTTCAGTGTGTTCGGCCCTCAAATAGAATCATTAAAAGCTGCTTATTTACATTTCTCTTCACGAAAAAAAAGCCTTGAACAGATTTTTCAAGCGCAGCACAATATTGCTTTCATCTGGAGCACGAGTGGTGTCATCCGCCGAGGCAGCGGCAGCGGCAGCTGCTGTACCGTGAGAGGCTCTAAAGGCTGAGAGCTGCGACTGAAGACGGATTTATTTCCTCCACAGAGCCACGTTATTAGAAGCTGAGTGGTTACTGAAGGGTCGAAGACAGACGACAGGGAGATTTCAACTTCTTCCCGTGTGTTTCCAAGAATTCTGTGTTTCCCTGCATGTTGATAAAGAAATATAAATATAAATAAATCAGGAGTTTAAGTCAATAGCAACGCTGCTGTGCCTCTGAACGCGTGATCAAACAGCAGCATCAGCCTCTGATTCAATCCAGCGCGCTCCGCCGGCTCAGCTACAAACACAACAACAGTTTCTTTTTTTACAAGCGCTGGTGAACACCCGGGGACCACAGAGTGTCTGAACGCAGCCCCACGAGACTCAGCGAGGGGAGAAAGAAAGAGTCGAGCTCCACCTACAACAAACAGCTTTGGTTCATCAGCTGAGGAGACCTCGGGAGCGACTCGGAGCAGAGCAGCTCAAGTGAAGCACAAAAGACTCCAGATGAAAGACGAAAAAGGAGAACAGAGGAGGAGGGAGAGATGAAATGAGAGAAGCAAAGAAACTTTCGGCGTAAAACTGAGTAGGTCAGAGCGATTGTAAATGTCAGCTACAGCACAGAAACATGACAGGAAGAAGAGAGAGAACCAAGCGAAAAGAAAAGAAAAGAAAGAAACAAAGTGAACAACAGGTGAAAAAAGAAGAAAGAGGGAGGGAGCTGATGAAGTATTGATGGAGGAGAAAGTGGGTCGATAAAACAGCGAAGAGAATAAACTCCAGACGTAGTGAAGGATGTGAATAAAACATCAAGTGAATCAAATATAAATGAAATATAAATGATGTAAAGGTGGTAAAGAACGTGAAGAAAAGCTGAAAAAGTGCTTTTCAGGAGAAAACGGAGGGCAAACTTAAGTTAGTGCTTATTGAGGCGTGAAGCAAAGAGTTAGAGGAGGATCACCGGTGTACGCCGAGGTCTATCTGAAGGACGGCTGGTGGCGAATACACTTATGTCGTTATTACTTTCTCTAAAACGTCCTCAAGTCTGATTCAGCTGCACTCTGCAGGAAGATGAGCAGAGAGCTCTGTCTTTTGATAAACTACAGTCACTGTAAGACTAAAAACGCTTTTCAACCAAAATAAGTGGGTCGACAAGGGTTTTTTAAATTGCAACCCATTAAAAACTGCCTATTGACTACTGACATTCTCTCTTCCCACAGACAAGACGTCACATTTGACATCACAAGCCGGAAACAGTTGTAGCAGTTGAGCCCCGAGAAATGACTTGTTTCACTTTCAGTCCAATAATTTGGAAAGTGTAAAAAAAACACACATTATTTTATCCCCCTTCAAGTTAGTCGGTGATCCAGGTTTCTCCACAGCCGGGACGTTGAGCTTTTTTGGCTTCAAAACACCAGTTGCTGTTTTGAAAATCCACTTTTCTGTGTTTTAAATGTGATTAGTTTGTATTTTGAGTTTATCTATTCTATTTTCTTCTACTGTAACGATTTTCAACCACGACTGAAACCTTAAAACAACGACTTACATCCAGTTGAATGTCTCGCCTGTGAGTCAGTTGGACAAAAGCTTTAAATTCTGAGGACTGAAAGTTGTTGAGGCACCATTTTGTTTAAACTTAAAGAGAAAGAAATCACTTAAATTAATAATTTATTGAGTGAAACTCTCCGTAGCACCCGGGGTCGAAACAGGAAGGTGGTCTCACCTGTTGTTGTTCCTGACGTCCTGTCCATACAGGAAGTGCTCCTGGTTGACGGTGATGTAATGAGTGGGGAGCTGCTCTGATTGGTTCTTGCTGATGGTAACGACCGGGTAGCCCATTTGTAGAGTCCACCTGTCCATCATCCCTCCGATGTCGATGTCCCGCCCCTCTGAGCGCATCGCCTGGACAACAAACAATTAATTAAAAACGATAATTATCATGAAATTATAATTATAATATATAATTATTATCATTTATCAGCTAATTATCCATCTATAACCTTTTAATGAGAGACAACACATGCTCTGATTGGCTGGCAGCTAATTAAAGAGCAGTCTCAGTATAGAACAACACTAACGACACTCATTAAACACCCCCGCCTCCACCTGTCAGTCATGTCACCATGGCAACTATTCTCATGTGTGCCTCTTTCAAGCCCGTCTTAACGAGCGTCTCTCCGGCCTTCATTAGAGACGCTTCGTTAAATAATTAACAGCTTCAGTCAGTCTGGCTGCTTGAAGCCCTGGAGAGTCACATGTGAACAGGCACAGGTTTAAATCCCTGCTGAGACCAGTGACAGCTCTGAACGCTCTGCCTCAAAGCCTTCGAGCCACGCGAGGGACAGATAATTGGACAGGTGAACGTTACCTGAGACAGTTTGCTCCACAGGTCGTCTCTGGCTGCGTTGCTGTACATGTGACTCAGCAGATAATCCTGAAAATAACAAACGACAACGACAAAAGACAATAAATGATCAGCAGATGTTTAAAACAACACGTGACAGGAAGGGACATCTTTTGGTCGGTTGTGATTGGTCTAAACATTCTCCTGGTCATAAACACCATCCTTGTAAAAGTTACAGAGGACGGATGTGAGGACAGTCCAGTTTTCACCTTGGGGCCACTGTCAAACGGTTATAAAGGAACCGCAACAGACGACATCTTTGTGAAAGTGTAAAGAAGCTGAACAGATCCTTCACTCATCAAATAAAAAAGAAATGTCCCACACACACACCCACAAAGCAACGTTACAGGAACAAACAAAAGTAATGTTGTAGCAGGTTGTGTCTTCAGCATCTTATGTGAGGAAAAGATTTATATGACGGTCCTACCGTCTGTCCCCGGCAGCAGAGCCAGGCGACTGACGACGATGATGTGACGTGGATTGCAGAAAGGACTTTAGGTCACCATGTCTTCGTCTGCTTCGATTATTGTGTTGTTGTCATTACTTTCTCTGGAAACTTGTGTTGAATACCCGTCAGCCCTTCTGCCCCAGACTTCAGGGAACTTTCTCCCCAGAAAACTGCATCCCTCTACGCGTGATCCCCTTCTATGCCGATAATCTTCTTCTATGCTGATGATCTTCTTCTATGCCGATGATCTTCTTCTATGCCGATGATATTCTTCTATGCCGATGATGCTCTTCTATACTGACGATCTCCATCTTTACTGATGGTTATCATGTGATGTAACTTTTGAGATTTTCCACGATGCATGCTGGGTCAGGATCTCAATCACAACCCTTTATAACAGATTATAAACAATCGGAGGATACATGTTTAGATTTACAGGTGGAAATTTGTTAAAAACCCACACAGATCTCATCGTTATGTTATGATGTATTTCCTGTATGTAATAAACACTGGAGCGACTGTATGTCGGCGCTGTAATAATGTGCTCCGGATTGCATGTGTTCAACAGAAAGAAGACAGGATTGAAGGTGTTAAATGACACCTGTGTGAATTTCCTGTTTTGGGGAAGTTTTTAGAAACAACCGTTGAAAGTGTTGAATGACTGTCAGAGGTCTCAGTGTGATTACAGACTTGTCGGCTCGTGTTGAAGTGAGGTTAAACGGCGTTGGGCTCAATCCCCTCTCTGACTTCAAACTTTAGGTAATACTTGAAAGAACAAAACAAAGCTCTCAGAGAGAATCTCCCAGTTCAAACGGGACTTAGTGGCGTTGCTGCTCCTTTTTTTCAAACCGCGTTTCGTCAGCAACGCTTTTGTCTCCTTTGATTTCCAGTGATTTCCAGCACAGGGAAGAAAACCTGCACGTTATAAAAGCTCTGGGAGGTTGCTGGTTTGTTGCGGTTCACGATGAAACAAGAAAAAGGCTGGAAAGTCGCCTGAGATAACACTGAACACCTACACAGACACAACTCTAATCTGCTGCTCACTGATTCCTCAGTGATGAGTCCTCACCGACAGTCACTCAGTTGTCTCGCCGTGAATGAAGGTTGATAAGGCACGAAGGAGCTCTTTATTGGAACAAGATGACACACATGATAGCAGCCGAGTGTGTGTGTGTGTGTGTGTGTGTGTGTGGCTTTGATAACTGTCACCTTCACTGCAGCCGACGTGAGCAGAGATGAAACACCACACACACGGTCTGATCCTCAATCCAACATGGGTTTAACAGCGTGATCCACCCAAACCAAACGGCTTTCAATGATAACAAGCCGTCTGTCTGGAGACGTGGCGTGAGAGTGATAATAATTTCATTAAAAGACATTTGTTGTAACTGCTGTGAAGGTGGAGGTGAAAGGTTCTGGCTGTGTTTGAACACGCGGGCCGTTAATGAGGCCTGTTGTCTCACATCTGAGGGTGAACCTTGACCTCCGCTCTCCATCAGCAGAGCAGACGCGTCCACATCCTCGACAGACCGCCGTGACTTTTTAATTCAGCCTTTTCCTGCAGCCAGATGGACAAAATCACTGTTTGTTATTCTGTTATTTAGATCCACCGCAGGTCGGATCCATAATTATTAATGAGGTTCAGGAGTTTCTTCCACATTCACGCCACACTGGAGCTGCTATAATTGGCCGTTTCTGACCTGCAATTATTTTATTCACATCTCTGGGAAACACTGATTTATCAAGAATACAAAACAAAGGGCTCATCTGAGAAAACAGACAATTTCCCTTTTGATTTGTTTTCAGGAATCAAGATTATGAAACATTGTGGTTTCACTTGAAATGCTTGTCTTGTCACCACAGACAATCCTGGAAACGTCCCGAGGTGATGTTAAAAAAAAACACCTGGTTTTGTCGCCACAAACACGACTTGCGAGGTCTAAATGTACGTTTGAATTGTGTATTTGAATCACAGATAAACTAAAACTTTATCTTTCTTCTAACATTTAAACCAGAGCTTAAACCTCACAGCGTCTTAAATGTCTCTTACGTCTGATTAGTGCGTTTTTACAGAGTTAATATGAAGAAAACCACTGAGGACGAGATGTTTCCTGCAGCTGAGGACTGAAACTTATTGGGTAGTGTGGCGTAATGTTCAGGACATTGTATGTGGAGCTGTAACACACACACACACACACACACACACACACACACACACACACACACACACAGTATTGTGCTGCTGGATCAGCAGTGTTTTTATATAGAATCTGGTTCTCAGTGTGCTCTGGGTCAACAATAGTTTCTGCAGCAAAATCAGGACATGGTGTGTGCTTGTGTGTGTGTGTGTGTGTGTGTGTGTGTGCTTGTGCGTGCGTGCGTGCGTGTGTGTGTGGGTGTATGTAGATACATTCATGACTGCACTCAGAACAAATCCTTATATTTAACCCACTTTCACCTTACATCATATGACATCACTTTTACAGCGACTCTCGACAGAGAGGTCCATATTCGTGGATGAAAATGAGCTTCCTGTGGATTTGATCTGATGTTTCTAAGACATTTACATTAACCAGTTGAGCCATCAGAGCGCCACACACAGCTGAACCATGAATAACACCGTCATTAACACCACTGATGCTCCACTTCATGTTCTAAAGGTTAAAGTCAACAAGACAGATTCATGACCGCTCTGTTTCAAAATTAAATCACCGGCAGTGAAAACAGGTGATCCATATTCATAAAGCAAAAACTACTTTCAGTTTTCTCTCTGATTCATGTTTCATTTCTTTCTACAACAGCCGGCGCCGCTCCGGCCCGGATCAATTCATTGCATTCTGCTTTGAACTTGTCCCTGAGTAAACTGTGAGGGAACCAAGATCGGGTTAAGGGAACTTGTGGCTCCTCATTAACCGCTAGAGCAGCCTGTCACAGTGCATGAGAAAATTAAATTAAACTCCCCAAACCTCTGAAACCTTCTGCTTTTGCGGAGGCATTCAATGTGTTTGAGGGGGAATTTTGTAAAGTCTATATTCTGCAATCATAAATATACAAACGTGGATATTTTATAGTCTCGTTCCAGTATTTATAAAATATACATTTAACTTTAACTAGTTTAAGGACGACAATAAATTAAATATTTATTCATTCCCAACCATAATTTCTCTCCTGGCGGTACAGGGCAGGCTTTGAAGAGCATTTAAGCAGATGAATAAATAAAGTATGCTAAATGCATTTCTATAGCATTTTTCCAGTCTACTGATGACAGCTGGAAGCGCTTTACAACACTCGCCACATCCAAACACTGATGGCAGAGGCTGCGTGTTCATCAGGAGCAATTTGTGGTTCAGTATTTTGCTAAAGATGCTTCGACGGGTTTACTTGTGAATTTGTCCTTTGCAACTCTTTCACCAGAAGAAATGCAGCAATGTACCTAAAACCAAGGGAAAGTTAAATCTTTATGGTTTATATATATTTTCTATTTCTCTCTTGTCACACCGGCTGGAGACGTGCCAAGGTCTCGTTAAAAACATCTGGTATTTTGACCACAAACATGGCTGGAGATGTCTTTATATCTCATCCCAATATTGGGTCATGTTGCCACTAACACACCTGGAAATGTTTCGACTTCCTGTCAAAAATGTCTGTTTTTTGCAGCCATGAACACAGTTGGGCATGTGCCACGGTCTCATGAAAAGCACCTGGTTTTGTTACCACAACCAGGGTTGCCGATGGCCCGACTGCCAACGAAAAATATCCAGTTTTGTCTCTACGAACACAGTTGGAGATGTGCCAAGGTCTCGTTAGAAACACACAGTATTGTCGGCACAAACGTGACTGGAAATGGTTCAACTTCCTGTCAGAAATATCTGGTTTTGTTGCCAGAAACACAAATGGAGACGTCCCAAGGTCTCGTTGAAAAACACCTGGTGTTATCACCACGAAACACAGCTGGAAACGTCCTGAGGTTTTCATTGAAAACACACAGTTTTGTCGCCATGAACAGGGCTGTGAATTCTCTTGAGGTCTCCTTGAAAATATCCAATTGTATCACAATTGTCACCTGTAACTGCATCACCAAACCCTTCAGCACCTGCAGATGTGAAAGCTCGGTCATGGACATATAATATGAATGTGATATGACACTAACATTTTACCCTGGCGACCGAGCTGTCACTTGTTTGAGTATCAGCTCCTTTCAACTCAGTTCAAAATGTGGTTGTTGAAGTTCTGATGTCCTTCCCTCTTGGACAACAGTGGTTCTGCTCAGCTTGAATCCAGGTCGCTTACAGTGTATTGTGAAGGTTTACAGCCGAAAACAGGTTGAGAAACTTCCTTTCAAACTGCCCCTGCAGCCAAATCCACTTACACGCTGCCCATCTGTATACTCAGTGTGCTCCAAACAGTCAGGGTTTAGTCAAAATATGACTACACACACACACACACACACACACACACACACACACACACACACACACAGCTTCCCCCTGAATCCATTTTAAAGCCAAACCCAGCTCTCCCTGCTGTCCTCACATACACAAACCTTTTGTGTGTACAGCTGGACCTGCAGGACGGCAGGAACTTACATTGAGTCCTTTCTGGAACAGCGTCTGTCCCATCACGTTAGCCAGCATCCGGATTAGCGCTGCCCCCTACAGACAGCACAGAGACACACGCTTTCAAACGTGATATCAAGTGAAAATATGCTCTCAATTGTTAATGCTGGGAAAGTGAGCTTTCAAGTGAGCTTGACTCCTACCGTTGACAAACTGTTTTTAAAGTGCTCGTCTTTGAAATTCCAACATGTAGCAAGCTATTAGCGTTAGCCCTGATAACAAAATTCATCCGAAAGGCCTCTTAGGTTCAAACATCTCTTGTCAAGGCACCTACTTTTTTGTAAGCGATCCAGTCGAACACTCGGTCGATGTCCGTCGCCTGCTCCACTTCCTGGGAGATCGGGTGGGAGGAGCTTAGTCCATCCAATAGCATCACCTCGTGGAGGACATCAGTCAGGAAGCGTTGCTTCTCCTGAAAACACAACAACATTTGTCTTTGTCATCTAAAGGGACATTATATTGACGAAGAAAGAGTTCTGAACATAAAACCAGAGGGAAGCTGATTGTCCCCACATGGTTGGCGAGTCCCTGTAATAAAGTGTGTCACCTTGTACCCACAATGTAGTTAATACTAATAGTTTTATGAATCTGGATTTTAGTTTGGTTTTCTTTAAAAATGCATGAGATATATTGGGTCAGATTTAGGGAAATTTATAGAATTAGCAATTGCCCGATAATGAAGCAGGTGGTGGCATTCACCTTTAAATTTGTTTTTGCGACCCGCCAATACACACAGAGAAGAAGAAGAAGAAGAAGAAGGAGAAGAAGAAGAAGAGACCAAAACCAGTTAGATTATGTAGCCATAATTAGCACAAGGTATCACGGGGGCTTGGAATAAGGGTATGTCTTCCCCCGTGTTTTAATTTCTTGGTTGGTTTGTCAGCAGGATTACACAAAAAACAACTGAACAGGTTTCCATGAAACTTGGCCGCATGATGGGTTTCAGTCCAGGACGGATCCAGATATATTTTCTCACCATCTTCAACATAGAAGGATTGGTTGTTTCTCAACATTTTCATCAGTGGCTTGAGGAGTAATGCATGGATCCTGATTAAGAACGTCGGGTGTATTTAAATGGCTGGTATCCAAATAAAAATCAGGATCTGGCAGATTTACATGTTTTATTTGATACTGGATCAGGTTTGATTGAGTTAAACGTGACGGTTGGGGCGTTGGTGGAGGTATGCGCTCTACTGAGTGTCATTCTAGATTTTCTTATCATTTATATCCTGATATTTAAACTCTGGAATGGGAGCAACTGTACCATGACCCAGTTTCACGTCAGGGATCAACAAGTACTTCACCAGATATCCGCCCCTGTTTACTCCTCGTAGTGATTTTTGGATTCTGATGTTTTGCTTTTACTTCCAGCTCAGCTTTACACAGATAAATTATTAAGTTTGTAAAACAAAGTCGGTCAACAAATCGTGATTTAGTGTAACAGTTGGTGCAGAAAACAAAGGTTTAGTTGGGTAATCTTCTGGTTAATCCTTGTTTATTGTGATCTTTGTTGTTCATCTTCTGTTCTTGTAATTTCTTGTCTTGTTTTCTTTATTCATCCATTTGTTGTTTTGCCTCATCACAGTTTAATCCAGTGGTTTCCTTCCTCTCCTTGTTTCCTCTCCTTGTTTTTGGTCAGTCTTTTTCTTTTTTTCCTCTTCCTGTTCCCACCACGCATCTTCTGCCCGCCTGGTCTCAGGATTTTAATAGATATCTGCAAACATGTCGGGCTATAACAAGCTCTGCCTAAATTACCCCTGGGATCAGGCTAAATCCGGAGAAGTGCGGCTCTGTCTAATTCATGGATTACAGTGTTGACTATGGAGATTTGGTTTTAATGAACCTCCATCTTGTTAAGCAATGCGATTGTTGGCTTATTAAGTTTCCGTCGTTAATGAACAGAATGAACAGGAACTTCTTTTTAAATTACTGTCAGCTTTAACAGTATCTGCTGGGATGTGGCTAATTCTTGGCCCAATGTGGCTCTGTGTAATTCATGGATTAAAGTAGATTTGTGTTTTAATGAATCTACATCTAGTTAAACAAAAGTATCCTGAGATATTACATTTTTAATGAATGTTAGTGAGATTTAGATCTTACAACATCTGCTGGGATCAGGCTACTTCCTGGTAGTTACAGCTCTGTCTATATGAATTAAATTATCATCTCCTTAAACAATGTAGTGCAATTTTGGGTGTTAGTTTTGGAGTCGCCTCAGCTGACGTCCTCTGTGAGACAAGACGAAGGCTAAGAAGAAGGAAAGGAAGGAGAAGAGGAAGAAGAAGAGAAGAAGAAGAAGAAGAAGAAGAAGAAGAAACAACAGGCAGAATGGATCACACACTAGTCACCACAATATCACCAGACTCCCTTCACAAATGACAAGATTTAAAGGTTTGTTGAGTGAGGACAAACTTAATAAACTTTAGGAAACTTTGCTACAGCAAATTCTAACTCATCGGTGCCTTCTTGTAAATTCGGCATCACATTCAATACATTAAGATGTTTCTTTCCTTGTGAAACGTTGGTCCGTGTTTAACCTGCCAACATTTTAAATTTTGGCCTTCTTGTAAATTTGGCAAATGGGCGACTGTGGCTCAGGAGTAAAGCCGGCGTCTTGTTGTCGAAAGGTTGCAAACTGCTCCTGATGTGCTGGTCTCCGCCACCATCAGTGTATGAATGTATGAATGAATTACTGCAAGTCGCAGTAATTCACAAAAGCGTCTGATAAATGCCCTAAAATATAAATATAAACATAAAGTTTGTCTTTATTTATGTAAAAAAAATGTTGTGATATCTGTTTGTCCAGATGATGTATCTGTTTATATGCATATAGAGCGAGGGAAGTGAGATCCCAGGTGTGAAATGTGCAAAAACATTCAGTTTACTGTGCTTCACTTCTCACTTATTTGTGCAGTCTGTTCGCGTCCCTAATGATGTTGCTTTTGTATTGAATTGTTTGTCATCCTCTGTGTGATTATTGTGTGTAAATTTGGTCAGAAAAGATCACTGATTCTGCAGGACGAGGCTGTAACGTGGTACTCTGTCACATAAAAAGAAAGATAATGTATTTTATAGCGCCGCTGCAGACGGCAGTGTGCTCGTAGTCTGCTTCTTTCTGAGCCCAGACACATCATTAGCATCAGAGTGTACATTTTTGTCTGCACTTAATGGGCCATCGATGTTTCATCTTTACAGGTCCTCCAGCCCCTGAAATCTACATCATCAGACTGAGAGAAAAGGCCTGAGTACTCTTTGTTTTGCTTCTCACCGGCTGAACCTGACTCGTTCTTATTTGCTTCTCTTTTTCAGTTTATTTTGATTCACCTCCTTCATTAAAATAAATAAGTACAGAGCGTGAAAGGAGGCAGCTTATCTGCCGACACTGTAAAGTAAACAGTAGAGGAGGCATAGTTCATACTGTGCCTTTTTTATTCACATCCACAAGTCTAAAAATAATTATACTTTGTTTTATAGGCAAACAAATGCCATATGGGAGCTGCATGGTTTCATAGTTTTGCGACTTGTGTTGGTTGTGGCTTCTGGAATATCTACCATCATTTCCAAGTAGTTTCACTCACTATTCTCCATTCTTTTCTTGGTTTCTGCTGCTGTTTGGTTTGGTTCAGGCACCAAAAATACTTACAATGTCGTATTGCACAGCAACAAAGTGAGAAAATCTGAAATCAAGGCAAAGAGCTGCAGGTTTCTGCAGGTACGAGACACTAACACACCTTTTCACCCCATTCCCGTCTCCCTCTCTGTCTGTTTACGTCTTTTTCCGGTCTCGCTACATCTGCCACGTGTGATGTTGAAATCAGCCTTGTGATGTTGGGAAGGCGGCGTGCGATGACGCCAAATAAAAATAACCCATAATTCACCTCAAATGCATCAAACTAAAAGTAACGAGCCCGTTTTGAAAATGAGGACGGGGAAAGTTCAGATATTTGTGTTCAGATGTAGAGAAGGAAAGTCAAAGAAATACTCAAGTAAAGTACAGATACCTGAAACTGAAGTACAGTAAGGAAGTGTGACGACTTTAATCACACACACAGTGGTACTAACTATTTTTATAGCTCTATTATTGTTCTATTAAATAGTTTTTGCTTTGTGTTTTGTTTCGGATGTTATCACAATTTCCCTCAAAGGAACAATAAACTAATCTATAATAATCTATCTACACAGGCAGAGAGCTTCCACACTCAGTGCACAAACCATTCTGATATAAGAGATGAATTTCCTCATAAAGTCAGCATCGCGTGTCAGTAAAACTTCCAACACACGAGTGAGCAGAAACTTTCTTACATCTCGGGGAAAAAAGCTGCAAAATAGCTCCATTGGCTGCAGGAGGTTTGGCACCGCATTGGCTCAGTTTTGTCGCATATTTGTACATTATCTACTTTTTACACTTTTGAGCAGCTGCGGCTCCTCAGCACTCACAGATGTTCTGCCAGTTTGAGGCTGAATTTCAGGAAAAGTGAGTCGAAAATGACGCAGAAGACATCAAGACTATTTCCATCTGAAGGACCATAAAAACAGCCATTAAATCTTTGGAGTAGGGTTTGAATATCTTTGCTTGGTGTCATTTCTTTTAACTTCAGAGTCATTGAGGTGAAATGTGACAGTAAAATTCAGTAAAAAAAAAAAAAATGTGACGGATCATAAAAATGTCCCCTGTCGGCTTTAAAGTCCACTGTTGGTGGAAGTGTTAAGTCCACTGTTATATAGATTTACAAGCACGCACACACACACACACACACACACAGATAAAGAATCAGGAGACTCTGCCACAATCAGTTAATTAGTTAAACGGCACATTTGGATGAAACTGAGAGAAAAAATTAGACTAAATGAGACATCAGCTCTAATTAAGAGACACTTTAAGTCACCTGGAGAGAGAGAGAGAGAGAGTGGGGGGTGATGGGGGAGGTCCATCTGGCCCATATGGTCATTATGAACCAGATGGACCCACATGTGGAGGGACAGCTAATAGGCCAGTAAACACACACACACAAACACACACACACACACACACACACACACACACACACAGATGGAGGGACGGGGTGCGTTCAGAAGCAGCTGCCGAACTTAAAAACGTCTGCTCGTCCTCCGCCCTCCGCTCCTCCCTCCTCCTGCTCGT
>OMLP01032778.1:0-42481 GCA_900302685.1 Spondyliosoma cantharus | reverse complement strand
TGCGTCTCCGGATTCACACGCAGGCTAGAAAAAAGTCCTCAAGGTCACAATAATAAGCGCACCTTATCATGCCTGCACACCTTTTAGCCTGAGTCACACGGCCTGCCGGCTGGATTTAAGCTTAACTGGGACACTTTATTTGCATTAAGTGGTTTAAAGTCTAATAAATACATCCACACAAAAAAATGCATGAGCTTGAAATTTAATTTGTAAGTACTGAAACTTGAGTTTATCTGCTTTGCAGTGTTGAGGAGCTATGGTGGAGGGAATGGATCGCTCCCTCTGCTGCCCCGGTGTCAAAAAACAGCAGCAAAACTGCCTCTTGGGTACATAAAATTTGATAGAAGCCCCTGCTGGAGAAAATATCACAAAGTGACCTCAAGGTTGACTTTCCAGCAGAGAAACTTGATGTTGGTTGCCCTCTAAGGTAACCCCCGAGTGGAGAAAACGTAATATGTGTCCTATAGGGTAACTTTCCACTCGAGAAAACATAATAAAGTGGGGAAAACATTATGTTGGTTGCCCTCTACGGTGACCCTCTAGTGGAGAAAATGTAATGAAGTGACCTCAAGGGTGACCTTCCAGCAGAGAAAACATGGTAAAGTGTAGAAAACATGGTTAAGTGTAGAAAACATAGTAAAGTGTCCTCTAACGTGCCCTCCAGTGCTGATAACATGATACAGTGCCCTCTAGGTTGCCCTTCCAGCGGAGAAAATGTGATGCAGTGTCTTCTAGGTTGACTCTCCAGTGGAGAAATCATGATGTTGTGCTCTCTAAAGTGCACTTCCAGTGGAGAAAACGTGATTCAGTACCCATTACGATGTTTTCCAGTGCAAGAAATTCAATGCCCTGCCCTCTGAAGTGCCCTTTTAATGGAGAAAATGCTATGCAATGGCCTCTATGGTGATCTTCCAGTGAAATTGACTTCTAGGCTGCCCTTACAGTGGAGAAAAACATGTGACACGTGTGGCAGTGCCTTCTGGGGTTCCTTTTCAGTGCAGAAAACGAGATAAAGTTCATGCTAAGCTGTCCTTTGGGAAGAAAATTTTACTTTTGCCCTCTAAGGTGCCCTTCCAGTGGAGTTGTGGAGTGCAGTTTGGTCTTATAGCTGTTGCCTTTTAGATTTTTTTGTGCCAGAGGTGACGATATTTGGACTAGATGGTGGAGTTTTGCGACGATATCCTCACACACCATCGTAGCTACTTGTCAGTCACAATGCATCCTCGTCCTAACACCCTGCTTCATTATTACAAAGGGAACATCACAGAAACTAGTGATCGAGACCACAAACTCATCAGGAAGGCTTTACTGAGTAATATGGTCATTTTCTCATGAGCTTGCATACAACTGGACTTCTCTCTGAAACCAGGGGAGTTGCCTCCGGCTGGCCGTTAGAAAGAATGCAGGTTGAAGGCTTTTCCGCATCAGCCTCACTTACACGACTCTCCTCAAGATCTGACACCCTGTTTTCTGGAAGCAGTCTCGTAATCTTTGCTTCATTGCAGCGTACATCTATAACAATTCTAATGATATTTTTGGAACGACATGAGGATCATTTACACATCTTCTGGTGGCTTTTTTGACAGACTTTATGACTTCCGATCGCTTTTAGAGCTCTGCGTGGTTTGTCAGGCACCTGCTCGAGGAGCTACTGCAGCACTGTATCACCAGTCAGCCTCTAATCTTCCACCAAGGGATTCTTGGTTGTACCTCCCCCGGCTTAAAACTAAAGGAGCCTTTGAAGTTGTGGCCTCTACTCAGTGGAGCTCTCTCCCTTTGGACCTGAGCTCTGTGGACATTAAAGCAGCTCAAGACTCACTGGTAAATAAACTTTACTTAAAGTTCACTTTTTAATTATGAAAACACACCATTCAAATAGACCATAGCAACCAATTTTCACCTTCCAGCTGTTTCAAGCTCAGCCCCGCAATTTATCCAGTAATTATATGTTTTAACTAATATTCTTCTTTTTAAAAGCTTAACATGTCAGTAGTAATATTAGCATATCTTTCAAGACAGGAATACATTAGGAATAATGTAGATTTAAATAAACACCCATGATGCACACGATACAACGTTCAGAACAAGGATTAAGCAAAGGTTACACACACTGGACTTCCTCCGGTAAAGTGAGCTGACTTCTGGTGTTTCCATCACTGACTCTACAATCACCTTCTCTGACAGCTGCAGCAGAAAACTTCCTGAAATCGGTCACCCAGCTGTCCATCCCCGGTCATACATGAGCCAACAGCTGTGTGGACACAGCACAGGTATTAGCCATGGAGACGGAAATCTTGTGGTTACAGAACACTTTAACCTACTACAGGTTTGCCAGAAAGAGCTATGAGACATGCTGTATGTAGGGCACTCTGCACAACTGTATGACTTTGTCTTAAAGTCATTACTTATGACCAGAGTACACGTATAAGCAGTAATTGTTACTTCTTCTATAGTTCACTTTACGAAAGTATTAATTTTTCTTACGTTTAACAAAAGATGGACTGGATTTACCTTCAGATAAGTGTAATTTAATGTTCACTAAAGACAGCTGCGATAGATGAGTTTAAAAATGTTCTTATGTTGAATATAATAGACTTGATGTGGATTTATACAGTATAGAGAAAATGCAACAGGAAGTTTTTTTGTCAGGTGTGGTTGGAGTAGAGATAAAGTAGCTGTCTCAGATTAATTTAAAGCCACTGCTTTCTAACATTTGTGGCTTGTGATCCTGTGAAATTAAGCAATCTCTACTTGTGATCCCTAAGCACAGGTAAACATGGCCTTAAAGGAACAGTTGATCCAGAAATTAGAATTGAATCATTAACCACTCAAGATTCTCAGTACACTTATCATTGTCTGAAGCTTCACAGCATTCCCATTAGAACTGAAGTACATTGGGACTTGTTTTTAAAATGTTATGAAAAGAAAAAACAAAAATCACATAATGGTTTCAAATAGCTCCTGTGGCGTATTCCAAGTCTCCAGAATCCCCAGAGAGCCCAAATTGGTTTGAAAATACATATTTTTTACCCTCAATCCACAGTTTCAGACGGGGCGTGCACTTAAAAGAGGGTGTAAATAAGGTCAAGTACGTTTTGGATCTCAAAGTTTCAAGAGCCTTGGTTTAGCTATCCCCAACTAAATCAGATGTTCAGGAGAATGCTGTGACTCTGTTTTGCTGTGAAGCTCCAGAAAATGTTTTGTGGACGACAAAACTTCGCCTGACTTTCAGAGGGGTGAGCAGATAATGACTGAATTTTTGATAACTGGGTGATTTGTTCCTTTATTCCTGAAAACTTTGGCCTTCTCTAATGTTTTCATTTGAATTGTTGTTGTGGCCTGAAGTGGAAAAGGCACCAGTTATTTCACAATGAAAAGGCAAAAATCTGAGAAAGGTTTAAAAACATTGTTGCTCCCCAATGAGAACTTCAGGGTGTTGACAGCTTTGCAAAATCACCTGTATGAATCACACCTCAGCGAGCCATTCTGGACTCAAAATCAACCTGAACTTCATACTGAACAGAGGACAGCAGCAGCTGCACACATGTGTAAAAGTGTATCTTACACCTCATATCAGGGAGTATTTGCTTTGGATTTGAGCCAAGTTCTCTCTCCACTCAGAAGGAAACCATCTCTCACATGAAATCTATCTGCCCCTTTTCTCATGAGACCTGATTCTATCCAGGCTTCTTCTAAAACTAGGTTTTTCCAACTTTTCGCCCACACATTGTCTCCTTTGTTAATACCAGTAGCTCACTATCCACTGGCTCTTTCCATCTCAGCCGGAAGTGTTCTCTGTAGTTGGTAGAATCTGATGAACAAAACCTGGCACATATTACATTTTTTGTTAACATTGTTAAACAGATTTTGTTTATTTATTTGAAGGAGAAATGTCTTTATAGACAGTTGTTTAGTTTGTTTTAAAATAACTTCATTATTTTAGGGAACCTTGTCATCAAAAAAGGAACCACTTGGTAAAAGCTTGGGAACAATTATGGTCAGCGGTCTCCTCCCACTGCCGTGCCGCTGCCGCACAACTCCACGCTAAAGCTTCCTTTACATCAACATAGTATCACAATGTCTCTGAAGGAGGATTTGCTGCTCCTAAATCTTGGCTCATTGCTCAGCTACTGTTTTGCTTCTTTGCTTCTCCCTGCACTCAGAGGACTCTCAGTTATTTCTCTGCTAACTCTGCTGTCGTCCCGGGTGTAGGGTGTGGACAGGCATGTGTAACATCCGTGACAGATGGCACGGTCAGCCACTTCTCTTCTTCACCTGCCATTAGAGACGAGCTTCAAGAGCGTAGCATGCCGGAGGTTCATGCTACACCCTCGAGATCACACCCCGGCTCTGTGCAGACGCCCTGACAAACCATGCGATCTCATGCCTCAACTTTGGCCGCATTTTTTCAGTCAGATAAAAACATTGTTTTATGCTATTTAAAATAATTATTGTTCATTCCATACTCAGTAACATACGGAAAAACTCCTCACACAGGGTTTTCCAAATGCTACATGTAGCACTTAAGTTAGAGACATTATTGCAGTTAAAGTGTCCGGGGGTGCTGCGATATTGCAGTAAAAATCTATATTTGTCTCTTTAATTCTTGGCTCGCAGACATGAAGGGGCCACACAAATATCACCGGCCTCTGGAAATGAGCTCTGTTTTCTGCCAGAGTGGAAATAAAAGTCAGAAGCTCGTGTGAAAAAGTCTTTGAAGTGGGCAACAATCCCAAACCCCATCTGAAATCCTTCTTTTCTCCTGTAATAGAGAGGAGACGAAGAAATAAAAGATGATTCCCCTCTGACAAATCTTTCTTCTACTATATTTTTAAATCAGCTATACCCCAACGTTTTTTCTTGCTTCTTCTTTCTCTTTATCCCAGCCAACTATGGCGCTGTCGTGGCTTGAAAGCAAAAAGAGAGAGAAGTTTTCCTTCATGCTTCAAGATGTCCTATCCAATAAGGCCATGAAAAGGCCAAAAGAAAGAAGAACAAAGAAATGAAGAGATTCACTTGTATTCACCTGTTAGGGGACTTTCTTATGTCCCCATTAAGATGTAAACAATCTCTGTCCATTCACCATTTTCGTAAAAATCATGGAAATCATCAGTCAGATGTCAAGGAAAGGTAGCTTTAAGGTTTTGACCTTGTTTTTTTAAAGTCCATGTTATCTATATGGCACATCTCAAACACAGAGGCTATTCAAAGTGCTTTACATGGGCAAAGAAAAGCATTGAAATGACTTTTAAAATTAATAAGCAATAAAAACCAGAATGAATAAATCAAGATAAAATGAATACAATTTTCTTTTAATTAGATGATGTTCAACAAAATACATGACAATGAAATAAACATGCAAATAGTATAAACCAGAACTGCAGTTACAGTTCATAAAGTGCAGTAATTGCAAGCTAAACGTATAGAAGTCAATCAGTCAAAGATCTGAGCATTTCATTTAAAAGTGGCTGAGCTCATCAGGAAGCTGGTTCCATCAGTGCACAGCATCGTACGTAGATTCGTTATGACTCCATTTGCTCTCCCAGCCGCCTGCTTCCTAAAGATCTGTTGGCCCTTCTGGGTTTTAATTCTTCAATAAGATCATCAAAAGATTTTTTTGGGCCTCAGAATGTTAAAGGATTCATGAAGTAGCTGAAGCGTTTTAATTTTTAAAGGTAACTGGTTCTTGTAAGAACTCTGGCAGCAGCTTTCAAAATGAGCAGAAGTTGTCTGACAGTCTTTTTGTCAGACATTAGAACAATATTCCACCGTGTTGGAAATGAAGGCATGGATGAGTTTCTCTGAATCTTCTCTGAACATGAGAGCTCTCATTCTTGTTATTTGTTTGAGATTATACAATTTAGTTACATGAGGCACAAACAAGATGAGTGTGTGATTCTGATGTCATGTACATGTACATGCCATGGTTTGCTAATCAGCATTGAAGCCCATGAAATTCTTGTTATAACTGCATATATTCATTTGGTTTCGAGCCACACCACAAGGTAAGAACTGAATCATGCCATTAGGAGTCTTTTTAAACAGGAAGAACTTGAGGACTTCATATTTATTTAATTACTATTACCATTTATTTATTATTTAGATAAAAATCAAACTGTCATTGATACTAATCAAAGTAAAAGTATTTTAATTCTGTGATTACCTCACTGTAAAGTTCTTGCCATTGTTGTTTTTATGTTTCATTGTGTCATGGAACCTCAGTGTATTTGCCACCAACCTTTGAGCTGACAGTGATAATTCATCAAAAATTCCACTTACAAAGCAAGACGTGCTCGTTTCCGGCATTCCTTGACAGCAGATCAGTTAAAAAGTCCTGCAGGGAGTAATGGAACAAGACAGCACAGTGAGCTGCTCACTGATGAGCTGCAGGCGACGCACACCACTACACTTCAAACTCACCAGCAAGGAAATCAACCCCCCCGTTACTGCCGGTGAATGATAGAAAAAGGCCAGATACTGACACATTTTACTAAGATAATCTGTCCCTACTTTTGTTTGGCTGACTAGGAGTGCTTGAATTACAAAAACTTTGAATATGTTTGACTTGTTTTTCTGAAGCATTAAGTTAATTTATTGTCTACGTGTATTTGAGTTTTTCTCAGTTGGAAAATGATGAAATAAACTAAACTGAACTAAACTAAACTAAACTAAATTCAATTAAACTAAACTAAACTAAACTAAACTTTTGTATAGTTGACAAATTGTACTTCTGCTAGTATAGTATAACGTAGTGTGCTATTTTGGTAGATGAAAGTACCCAACGATACAGAGAAAATATGCTTTTAAAGAGCACTCACCTTAACTTAAGTGTAGTTAGTATAACTTAAGTGATTTCAATGTAACACCACTTTAATTATAGCAATTGTGAAATACTTAGATGTTTTCAGATAGAACAATTAGAGATATATTTTCAAGAATTGTAATAATGTTTATGCTTTTATTATTTGTAAGGTAAAATTGCAACTAGTCATTTATTTTGGTCATAATATGACCACAGCAGGAGTGACACTTGAAGGAAGTGCAGGAAGTCTGTAACACTTGAGAATTATTGATCCAGGTACAATTTTGCATCTTAACCATAGAAAACAGTACAATATGTATGTGCTTTTGGCTCGTAGCCCACCATTGAGTTTTCTAGGGAAAAATTAGGGACACCCCTGGTTTTAAAAGATCAAGCTCTAAATCAGTGGATCCTGCATTTGCCATGACACAGTTTTGTAGTTATTACACTCTTCCTGCCTGACCATTAAGTGTAGAATTGAGTGCCTCTTTAACATTATTACCATCATTTCATATCTTGAAACAATGCTGAGATCAAAATGGCTTTTGTTCTTTCTTATGACCACTGCTGCTGTGTAAATCAGTGTAACAGCTAACCCTGTCTCTGTACACTCTTCAGAGCAGCACAGCATGTTAAGCCACAAAGGGTTAAATAAAGGGTATGTGGATGAATACTACACAGCTCTGATTTGAGTGTCTTTGAACAGTTCAAAGTAGAAATGAAATCAAAGTTGTGCTCTTGTGAAGGCCGACATAGTGGTAATCATCCACTGGCATAAAGGAATCTTTGAGGTAGTCAGGATATTGGGCTCAAGTTCTTCATCACCATCATCATCATCATCATCATCATCATCATCATCCCTGTCCCTGCAGCCTGAAGTGAGCCCACACACTGGCTGATCTGCTCACACAGATTGGGGGCAGAGTGTTTCACCACAGGGGTGCCAGACGAAGTCAAGGACCGATGGTTTGAACAGACTCTGTCAGAGGAAGAAGGGGTGGGAATGCAAGAAAGGACGCCATTCACCGAAAAGTGCCGGGGGGCTTCAAGAGCATGCTCCACAATTTGAGAAAGGGATTTTAATAACTTGTTTATGCTGACCAAGGAAAAAGGGATTCATGTCTGTAACGTCTTTAAGGAAACTGCAGCAATCACACTAACAAGCCCGCAAATGGGAACAGGAGGATCGCTCGCCAGAAACAACATCACTGCACAGACTCTTGTGTGTATCTGTAGTTATTTTTTATGGCATAAGTGGGAATTCTGACTGAAAATAGCAGTGGACAAAAACATGAAGTGAGCGGCTGCATTGTTCCAGACTGAGTCGAAGCTCCTTCACTTTCAGACCGCTGCCAATTTGTCCCAGTGGCCAACTGTAGTACTGCAACTAAAACAATCCCCAGTGGCGCCAAAAGTTACCTTGATGCACCCAACCCAATTGCCAGAATTAGGGTTGGGAGGGTTACTATATAAATTTGTTCTGATACAGTTACAAATTACCTGTTAAAAATGCAGTCAGCAATGTAATCCAAATATCACAATAGTAAAGTAATGTGACTTGATTACTTTCTCTTCTGACCTCAATACCAAATATAAGCAAGTGAAGACAAGAGACAAGAAATATCAATAAGATGACCTTTATCCAATCTTAATACACAAGTGTTGTCTTCTGTAAGCTCTGGTTAGGTGTGGGCACAAGAACCATTGGGTTAAGAAAAGATTATGTTTTGGCTTAAAATACCCCTTTTGGTTGTCACAAACAAAACGGGGAAACCCGAAGGTCTCATCAAAGACACGCCACAAACATGGTTGGAAATTGTCCTGGGGTCCCCTTAAATATATCCAGTAATGTTGAAACGCTGTGGTCCCTCCATTGTTTTCACACTTGTGATGTGTTGAAGCACAGTCTTGAACAGTGGTCACCGGTTTAGCAGCATTCTCTCCTGTAACTCCACCACCAGATATAACAATCAAGTCACAAACATGTAATGAATGGTATATGAGACGTTTCATGTGACAAACAAATGGTGGTCTGCAGAAACATTAAGTGCCAACATATTATCCTGGCGGCTGTGCTGGATGCGCACACAGAACCACCTGGAAAGGCGCTGTTGGAAACTGTTTGGAAAAGGGAAGATTCCTTTAAAAAATACTTGACAGGTGATTGGATCTGTCGATCAATATCATGGGCTGACTTCAACCACTCAGTTCAACAGTAGGAGACAAATGCCAGTGGAGCCCGTCGATAAATCAAATTCTTACCAAAGCCAGTCCTGAGAGGAGCGAAACATCTTTTTTGTTTTAACCAAGAAAAGCCTTCAGTGCCATTTTTCACTCTTCTTTCAATCAAGAAATACCAGTTCTGAGAAAACTGATGCTATCATCTATCTACGCTAACTTCTTGAGGAGCCACCATTGTTGTTTTCAAGCTACCAGTCGCTTCTCTTGCTTGTTGTCACACTTAAAGCCCGCCTGTAGCATGCTGACTGGTCTGATTGATGAGATCCCATGATCATGTGATGAATTGAGCTGCCTCTCCAGGTAAACCAGAAGAATTTTCTTAGAGACTATCATTATAAACGAGATTTCCTCCAAGCCCTGCAGGAGTACAAGGACATTTTACGAAACAGTTATTAGGCCAGCATTATATCCATACACTTGACACAGATTGCAGTCCAAAGACTCTCAAAGTGTTTTTGCTGCATCCTTATCGCTCTGACGGCAAAGAGGGCAAATGAGATGTTTTGATTAAACTCAGCTCCTAAATGTTTTGCTGAGGCCACATTTCCAAATTGTGCAAGCAAAGCTCATCTCGTATTAACACATTGAATCACCCAGGAGGATTTTGAAAGTTTTGCCCGAGACAGTAGAAGAGAACAGCGATAAAAATCTGCCGGTCTGGACCTTTAATTATACAGTATATTTCCATGTTGTTTATGTTTACTGCAGTGGTGGTTATAGCTGAGAAATGACTCTGATGTGATGGTTCATCGTCGTTCTGAATTAACCCTCAAACGTGGAAGGCTGCTGGTTTCGATTGTGACTAGATTACATCTGCTTCTTTTTGTAAAGTCATGTTAATTCTATTTTCCATTGCAAGAACATATTTTTTTTTAAGTAATTCTATTTTCACTGCTGGGAAATGGATGTAGCACAAGAGGCAAATGCAATTTAACTTAATGAGAAAAAAAATATTTTGCAGTGACTGCATAATAGCATTTTTATTTCTTTGCATTTTCGCTGTTTATTTTTACTGCATTATATATTTGTGTACATTAGAACTGAAGCTGAACAGCAATTACAACAGCAACAATCAGTGTCATGGAATGTATGAAAATGCAATCATTTGGCAACATTCATTTTGTGATGTATTGATTTCGTCACTCCAGTTGCTTCAACTAAAATAAAGTGGCATTAAATAAATCAGTTCAATGCTCAAATCAAGTAAAGTAAATGAATAACTTGTAACAAATCATTATAAAGGAAATTCACCCCAAAATATTTTGCCAGATATCCAGATAGCTCCTCTTCGTAGTTTCTCCTGACTGAGTGTTTGTACTTTATTTGCTCTATTTTCATCAAACTTAGTTTCTTAAATCCAGAGTTTCATATTCACATATGAGTATATCCCAGCATGAATGGGTTAAATACCAGGGAGTCTTGTGGTAGAAATTAATTGGTCAAGGGTTCATTTCTTGGTAAGAATAAATTGTCATGATAATAGTGGGACATTTTTTTGTTGCATTAACAATCAAGAGAAAATTGAAATACTAGACTGACACTCTGCCAACTCAATCAAACCTAATCCATTATGAAACTGTATAGCCCTGTATCACTCTAACCATAAATTAAGCTCATCAGAGCTGTAACGGAACCACCAGGACAACAAAACCATCATTCCATTGTGTTGTGGAAGATTAATAGACTTTTTGTAGGATCCACAACCAATTCTACTTACTCATAGATACCGGCCACCTATATATACCTTTTTTTCATCAAGATCTATACATTATTCCCTAAAAATGTCAAGAAGCACTCTGTCTCACAAAAAATTATTGGACCCATCTCTTTATCCAAAACGCTGATCCAAGTTTTGTGGAAATCCATTAAGCAGATTTTGTTACAAACCTACCAAACAACCAATAGATGGATATGGGTGACAAATAACCCTCTTTGGTGGAAATAATAAAATCAGCATAGGCACCAGATTTACTGAAACATATTCAAAGCATTGATTGAACTTTTACTGAATCCGATATTTCTGATGTTTAGTAGTTCAAAACATAATTTTAGAAGCAATAACTCCACCTTGTTTATATTTGGCCTTTACTCATCAGTTTTTCACTTCAGCTAACATATTAGAGTGAGAGAGTGAGTCCTTTTACAGCACCCACCCACAGTGAATAAACAGAATAAATAATAAACTGATCATACAGTCAGAATCTAACACGGAGAGTGCAAAAAAGAAAAACCATGCGTCTCCACCTCCCGACAGCAGTAGTGAAATTTTCTGTCCTGGAGGCTTACTGGAAAAAGAATCATTAGATATACTACCCAGAATTTCTGATTAGATTATAGCTGGAGCGATGTGTGTTGTTGGGGTGTGTGTATGTGCACATTAGTGTGTGTTTTTGTAAGGCAGAGGGCATAAATGGGTTATGGGACCTCTGGATGTTTTGGGGGAGGGTTAACTGATTGTACCCCCTGCCATTGCTCAGATCCTGTGACAGGGTTTTTTGCCCTGAAGGGGACTGTCACGTTACCATTGACCCCATGGAAAGATTGTTACCATGGCCACAAGACGCCTTAATGAACTAATGAATCACTCTGGCACACCTCAGCTCAGACACATCAGTGTCTCGTTGAGGGCACAGAGGGAGGGAGGGACAGGGCGGGGCCAGGACTCCATATAGACACAATACTGAAGCAGTCCGAGGGACCCAGGTGGCCAATTGTTCCCAAATGTAGTGAATCAAAATTTGGTCGAGGCAGCTCTTAATCACCAGTAGACAGCAAGCTTCACATTCATTCTTCTCTGATTACATTAACAAGGCGTCTAAGACTGCGCCATCTTTTTTATACTCACATAATGGAGAGACTGAGACACTTTTGTGTGTACGGTGCTGCAATATGTTCAGGATCTTCTTTAGCCTGTATCCCATCTATAATATAAATTATTCAGACCTGCATTAATATTTACACTCCATGTTTGAGGAATAGCTCAACATTTTGGAAAATAAATGTATTTGCTCTCTCACCAAGAGAGAGATGAAAATATTGATAGGCTATCACTCTCTTCTCTGGAGCTCAGGATGTGGTTAACCTAGTTTAGTATAAAGACCGGAAGCAGAAGGAACAAGCCAGTGTGGTTCTGTTCAAACTGCTGTGACACATTTGTTTGATCTGTGCACAAACATATATGTAGATTTGTGATATGTGCAATTATTTTCTTGGTGATCAATAGCCAGGTGCAGTGACTGTGTTTTCTGAAGTTTGTCACTATAGTGAGGTTTCCAGGTGTGATACGATACCATCATGTCTCTAGGTATAAACTGAAACTATTGAAGGAAAGTTTCTGTGACGACACCGTGAGTTTGACCATAGGTTTCTGAAGACATTGTAAAGCTCAGTGTAGTGGCTCCGGCTGCTGCCCTCTTGGCAGTGTTTGACTCTGCCTAACTCCAGGCTAATCTGAAAATGTGCAAAGAGGTGGAGTGTGTTTGCAGCTGAGGCGGGCCAAATGAAGCCAGGTTACTGTAGAGCTGTTATTCGAAATGGCCACGCCCTTAATTATACCTATTTTTTAAGCCCTAGCCCAAATTCTATTAAACTCTATACCCCATACAGTTATCATTCACTTCTCACTCATTAACTATAGAAACCCAAACTGTTTTTCAGATGGTAAAATTTGTTTATTTTTGCCATAAAGTTGGCCATTTTAATATGGAGGTCTATGGAGTTTGACACACTTTAAAAGCCTCAAGTGGCCATTTGCGGTACTGCAGTTGTTGTCACTTCAGCCATGGGTGAATTTCTCAGCCTCGCAGGTTGCTGCTTGAGATGGCAGGCAGGAGTATTAACGGATGAAGTTTATTCAGGACAAAAGTCAGGGACAGGAAAACACAACATATGACTCAACCAAGACTGAACAACAGACTACAAGGGGATGAGGTGCAGGTGGAGTGAGGCGGAGAAACACAGGTGAGGGTAGCGGAGAAACAGTGGAAACAGGAAAGGGCTAATGAAACAGATGCAAGACAGGTGTGGATGGAAGAGCAGGCTGGTGGGGAGCATTAGAGCATAGGAGGGAAACAGAGCAAAAGACACCACAAAAAAACAGGAAACACTGAAATGACTGGAACATGACAAATCCTGTGCTCACAAACCATATCTGGCAACCATTGTTATAGCTAGATAAGCTGCAAATAATTAATATGCGGACAAATAAACAGTTGTTTATCATGCTATTCCCTCTAAACTGCAAATTGTTGTTATACATTTCCTGTTTGTGAACATATCTGCAGGTGCAGTTTGAGTTTTAGGAAAGATAAGTAGAGCCCATATAGATATTTGACGTACAAGAGGAGGTTTATATGTCTGAAAGGAGCCCAGTTAGCATTAAACCTGGCAAGCTTCTCCACTTTTTACCTTTATTATAGTACAACTAGCCCAGACTTGGTGCGTCCACCAGCCTTGCCTTCCCAATTAACATATTGAGATCCAATCACAAGGCAGGCAGAATTGAGATAACAAGAAATCTAAATTAATACAAAGTGAAAATCCAAAGGCCTGTGAAATATATGTCATTTTCCAGATAAAATAAATACCAATTAATACCCAGATGGAAATGGTGGTTCTTAAAGTGTAACCTCAAGAGAGTGCTGGCTCCATCATACAGTCTATAGCTAGAGGAAATATACAAAATTATGAGCCAAAAGAGACAAAGAAATTGCTCAGGTTACAGATTTGGATGTTGATTCACAGTGGGATCAGTACTACAACATCATTTAATGCAGGTTTAACATTTGAAAAACATGTAAACCCCAGAGGACTTTTTCTCAGATTTATAAATGTGAAGGGTGTGTCGCACCAACAGCCAACTCCTCCTCTAATACATATAGCTCAAACCTTTTTACAAAACATTCCTCTCCAGCAATAAACAGAGCAGCTTTAATGATGCAGCACTTGACGGTTTACATGTGTTCAGTAATCCTTGTGAAATTTAATTCAGAAGAAGAAAAAAAAAACAGGGATTGAATTGAAGAGCTGGAGCCTTCAGGCAGCTCTGATAAGGCAGCTTTAACCTCCCCCTCCTCTGCCACATTAACGCAGCAGCCCTTTCAGCTGTTTACAGCTCTGCAGACAAGAAATAAGAGCCTAACTGCACTTATCTGAGGGGTTCCCACGAGCTGAAAAACCTGCACTTAAAATTAGAATTTACAAAATGCAAGCAACGTCTTCAGCAGGCCTGGTGACAGACCTTTTAACTCCTCACATACTAATGCGAGATACTGTTTCTTGTTTATGCATTGGAAGGTATGTTACAGAGGGTCAAGATTGGCCCCTTTAAACTGGCCCCCTGCCACTTGACTGACAACTCCAAGTGCAGGCGCTAACACTATTAACCTTAAAGCATTCAATCATCCAATCACATAAAAAAGTCGAGTGTGTAGTAGCTCCCAAAGGTGTTAACTGTTCGCTGTGTTCGCGGCTGTAACATTTTAAAATCAAGTGGTCGGTCTCAGGGTACGAGGTTCCTCTTTAAGTGCTGATCAAAACTGTGTCATTAAAGCTTTTGATCCTCACTGATCATCTGACACGTAATTGTGGGCTTGATTTGTTTGTCTCTGTCAGTGAGCCGTTTTATTCTGTATATTCTTCGCTGAAAGAAGTTGTTACTCTTGACATTTATGACAACTGAACCCCCTTTGTTGCAGCCTGGTTTATTGTTATACTGCTGAGCTATTGGTCCGGTGGCACAGCACTATTCTGTGACCCCGCCTGTGCACCGCAGACAGCCGTGACACAGCAGTGGCCCCGATGGTTGCATTGTCCACTGTGGTTTTTATAGCATGATGCAGCTGCCAGCTTTGTGTTTGCACTGTTTTGTTGAATTTAGTGTCTGTTGGTGTTTTAGTTACAGGGAAAGTGTGGTGCTGTAGCTGTTTTGACTTTATTTTTTGCTTATGTTTTTTTAATTTGCTTCTAAATGTGTCATTGTTAGCAGTTGGCCGTAAAAGATAACGACAGGTGAATCCAGAATCCCCGTGGAGGTCATCTAACTTTCATACAGGGGAGACCAGAATTTTCTTATCATCACAAACCTGCATTCAGTGTTTGGTATTTTATTGACCACTGAACATGAACCTTAATCAAGTCCACAGTTTTTTTTATACAGCAATACTGTTACTTTGTACAATACTGTTCTTTAAAAACGCTGGCACTGGATGTAATGTAAAGTTGTCTCTGAATCTAATTTAGGGTTGTCCAACATTGACGTTCGTGGGCAGACAGCTGGCCAATCTGTCGGTCCAGTACCTTAGTCCAGAGCAAGATAATTCAGCAAATACTGCCAACACTGCCATTAAATTTGCTTTGGTAAAAGATAAATCCTGACGTTTCTGGGGACCCGCTGACCTTTCCTGACCTGTCCTCAGGACAAAGAATCCACTTGTGCAAGAAATATCACATCCTAATGGGCAGATCGTCGTCTGATTTACTGATCACATTTATGTTTCCCCCGAGGATGAATCCTTTCAAATCCGGAGACTCTATGAGCTATCCAGCGATTTCACCCTTAAGACAAAATCACAACTGTCCAAAAAAGATATCTCATAGTGTAAATGGTAGAGACTAAATATGAAGTATCAACTTTACATTTTTTTTTTTTATGTCCCTTTACTTTGGATTGTATGGTGATATCATGCTTGTGACTTGTGGTGAAACAAAAAAACTGTTTTATAAATAAAAAGCAAGCCCTTTAACTCGGTTAGTGGTTGCCAGCACCCTCAGGCCACGAAACTTTTGCTGCTGGAAATCCTGATTCAGCAAAAAACAAAAAGCTGGATAAAAGTTATGTAACTTTATAGCTTATAGAAGTCTATTTTTGTGTTAATTACTGTGAACTGTGCTGTTTATCTCTCCCCCCAAAAAACTCCCTAAATTACACTGAAGTAGGCCATCAATATTCATGATAATCCGTCAATCAACACCAACTTTCAGCATTCAGAGTGCTGTGAGAGGTATGTATGTGTTCCTGCTCTCTCTCTTTGTTACAGATTAATTGCAGGATGAACTTGTTTCACTTTTGTTTAATTTTGAATCTCTTGTGCTCTCTGTTTTCTTTGTGTTCTGATTGTGTACTCTATGCCTCATCTGCAGGGTGAACACAGGTATAAGCCCCGTAATGGTGGAGAGACCGTGAAGCATAATTTGTATTTGTTTAAAGCCTTTGTTACAAATGTGTGTATACACACTGCAGCTTTGTTTTATTTGCTTGTTTACACCTCAGCTCAGTGTGGGGGCACATGATGATTTCAAAGGGAAATGGTTACCAGGGGAAACTGGAAATAGCAGTGACCTGCGCTCACCAACAATGGCAGCAGTGAAAGTAACAATGACAGCTGAGGAAAATGGAGGCTTTAGAAGCCTTTTTTACTCTGTTCCGTGCTGAAAAGATGGAAACAAAGGCAATAAACCGGACACTGGAAAGAAAAGCTTTTCCACAAGACAACACAAGCGGCGATGTGATATTTTAAACCTGTCACAGTGGGGGCCTTTTGTGTGAACAATGTGAGTATTTTCTAGCTTTTGTTATCCCTCTGCAGCTCCTTTTTCTTTAAATCTTCAGTGTTGTACCTGCTACCCTTGTTTCTGCAGCAAATATAGGACCGACTTCTTTACTTCTTAGCTTCGGTGCATTAGAAAGCAAACAATCCATCCTCGTCACAGATTTCTAAACACATGATAGGCTCTAGCTCCACCATAATTGTGCAGGGTCATGTCCTTTGTATTATTACTGAGAATCTGGACGTTTAACCACCACAGCATGACTTTAGTTTTTCACAGAAGAAATTTTTCTGACTATGATTTTTTTTTTCGACTTTCTTCCCTGATGGCCTTCAAATTTTACTTTCTTTAGGCAAAGACTATTAAATTGTATTACATTCTAATCAAATGATTCAGTCACTCATCACCCCAATTATATTCTTGGCAGTGTGGAGACGGCTTTGAACGAGCATTTACACCATCGCGTGGAAAATGAAATATACAGAATACATAATTGAAAAGATAAAAGAATAAATATAATGAAAGAAACACTAAAGCAAAACTACCAACCCAATCAGCAGGACAAATGTTGGCAAAAGATACATTTCTGCAAACCAAAGATATGTTTGGTGGGGACTCTGGTTAGGTTTAAGCACAAAAAACACTTGGTTAGGGTGAGGAAAAGATCGTGCTTTGGGTTTAAAGCCCTGGTTCTGTCAGCACTCACACGCAGAAAATTGTCCTGACATGTTGTTCAAAACATCCAGCTCTGGGCTGCAAATCATCATTACATCTTGTCAAAAATATATATTGTTAAACACACCCAGTGGCGTATCGCTTGTTGAAACACTGTCTCGAACAGTGGAGAAAACAGATATCTCGCCTCGATGTCACAACCACCACCATCCCATCCTCCGGCTGACATAAATGTCAACTCATGTACATCTAAATGCGATATGACACATATTGTGGAAATGTTGCGATAGGTAGCAAAGTCACAAAATGTAACATATCCATGGTTTTCAGAACAAATGTACAAAGCCAGCATTTCTTTCTGGCGACTAGCTCTGCCGCATGGTGGGTTAACACCTCACCAACATTCTTAATGTTGGTTTGTGCTCTTCATCTGTCATCAGTCTGTGTTTTGCACCTAAAAATGGAAATGGAAATGTGTGAATTACTAATTATTAATTGTTAGTTACAGTCATTTTCAATTTTGCGTTTTGTGCCACAGCTAATTCTTTGACACTGGATGTGTTTGGAGAGAAAACTCTTTGATTGTTGCAACAAATTCAGGTAAAAGACAATTTTGTATATTAATGTTATCACTGGCTACATTAAATAAAGTTATACAAGACGAAAAGTGGGTACCCACAAAATAATGTAAATTACCGAATGACAGCCTTAGTGTTACACTGACAAAAGTGTTTCCTCCTATGATTCACTGTGAACATGTTCAATCAAAGTGCTGCTCTTTCCAACAAAGTAGTGAATAGACAGATGGGCAAGGTTGGGTAGGGTGGAGGGGGGTGATATTTATTTACTTTTGTTTATATTTTAGTTTATTTTTCTTCATTTGTATTTTGTATCTTACATTTATATCTGTTCTTTCATCTACTATTGTTATATGTTCTAAGAAAACAAAAAGAGGGCACTAAGACCTAACTGCACATATATCTGTATGGATGTACATTGCGCACATAGATGCACATGCCGTAAATATGTAACTGTATAACGTGCTCTAATAAAAAACATTTGACACAAAGTGCTGCTCGTGATGCTGACTGTGCACTGCAGGATGCTGCAGGGTGTTTATTCTGCACGTCGCAGTGTGATTGTATTCAATCAGACGGGGGACAAAATGTGTTGTGATTAATTTTCTTTTGGCTCACACCAAATTGGCCATCTGGTTTACAAGAACACACAATGTGTGTGGGAGTGGACCTATTGACCCACTTCATTGTACATTCTTTGGCCCCCCGGGCCAAAAATGTCCTATATGTGGGTCAAGGACTCACATATATTGTGTATGATTGATTATGCAAATGTGGACTATATTAAGATATATTTTATGCATATATAAGAGTGTAGTGTTTTGAATTGTCTATTTTTGCTGTGGAATATGTGATTTGTCTGTGTTTTCTAACATCTTTTCTCACTTAAGTCTATCCATTTTCGAACTATTTGGAAAATGTGATGTGATTTTGACAGGATGATTAATGGCAACATCACAGAGGACGAAAAAAGGTGCGTAATGATTGTTTTATCAAGGTCATGTTAAAAGCATATCCATAATTTTAATGATTTTGAGTCAAGTACTTTAATGTGTTTTGACAATTTTGTAAACCCAAAGCACAAAGAGCCATCTCATGACACTTTAGAAAAAGTCCCACATGCACTCTGATCCAGGTACTTAGTTTTCTTTTTTTTTTTTCCTGTAAGGAATTGTTCATCATTTGTATAAAGTGAATGTTGGCTTTCTTTCTGATAGCTGGAGAGCTGAAGTCAGCATTTGTTTCATAGACAAACATCCAGCCTGACTGTGTCCTAACTTTATTTAGCCTGTACACAAATTGTGAGAATTGACACAAGTGTGAAAATGTGCTTTTATGCTGAGTTTAGTGCCGTTACCATTTCTCAGCATCTCACAGTCTTTTGACATAATGAGGTCGCCATTTGGTAACTTGTACCTAAACAGAAACCAAAAAAAACCCAAAAAACCTGTGTTCACCAACTGAAGCTTAAAGAGGGTTACGTAGTTTGAATTTAGTGGGTGGTATATTACTTTGGTTTACACTCGGATCAACAGCGTGCCCTTTGATTCAAATCTCATAAGACCAAAGTTCTAGAGGAATGTCACGCTTTCCTCAGCTCAAATCTCCCAAATCAGATCGTTTTTGCCCTTCAGTGATGTTGAAAAGGTTGTGGCAGTGTGTGGTCTAAGGAGGACCAATATCTATCTGCAGGCATCAGCTATTTGCTTCCAACTTAACTTTTAAAGGTAGTCTTCATTTTCATATTCATAAAGTTGTAGTAGTTGTCCAAAGTCTACCACTTCGCTACTGACTAAAATGTCTCATCAACTTTTGGATTGTTTGACGTAAGATTTGTTACAGGCATTCACATTCCCCAGAGGATAAATCTGACAGACTTTGGTGATCCCTTAACTCTGCATCTTGCACCATCATCAGGTTAAATATTTGACTGGTTTATAAGAACACATCTGCAGCACTAATGACATTCCCATCAGTCTCAGCTGTATTTTGTGTTCAGTGCTAAATAGTAAATGTTAGCAGACTGTAAACATCATACACGCTAAATGTCAGAATGTTAGCATTATCACTGTGAACAAATTAGCATGCTGATGATACCATATGGATCGAAGCACCACTGTGCATAGACCTAAGTAAGGTACTGGTTCACAGAGCTGCTTGAATACTTTTAAAAGAAACTCATTATAGCTTACATATAGCTTATAATCTGTGTGTGTGTATTTGTTTACAGTACATACATCTTTGCACAGTTTATAACCTATTTATAAAATATGTGTGACATGACATCATGGACTGTATGTGTACTTTGGAAGAATAACAAGAATTGGAAACAAGGCCAATATATGTCTTGAGGATAACAACTTGGTTGCACTTTATTTTACAGTACACGTATATACAGTCTATACATATGATACACTGTAAAAGTCATGATTTTCGAGAACTGTGCTGGTTGGATTTTAGGGTCTGACTCCAATCTGACAAAGAAATATGAGCAGCAGAAGACACTTGGCAGCCTGTTCCAAAATGCTGTTTGATGGTTCAAGAGGTAAAAATGTTAAGACACATGGCAAGGCAAGTCTACTCCTTACAGTCTGTTTCTCGTGGTTGCTATAGGAACCCACAGTCCAAACCCCCAGAAAGCCAGAATGTGTGTAATCAGCTCTACAGAGTGGGGGGAAGTCCTGCTAGGGTTACTCCCACAGAGCCGTGTTAAAATAAAGATGAATTCTCTTTTTTCTTTCACGCTCTGCAGGCCATGAAGATCTCTCACTCTCTCTCGCTCTCTCTCTGTGAGATTTCCTCAATTCCTCATGCTCTCATTTAACAAGTGGATGTAATCATGTTCCTCTCTTATTAAATATGCATATTTAATCTGGCACTCAGTTCATATTTCAAGAGGTGAAGGAGTTGCTGTCGTGGGAGTTAATTTACTAATGAGGACGGGGAAAGATCTGAATCTCATAGCTGCAAGAGCAAAGAGCTGTGTTTTCTATGCGCCCCTTATTTTGTTGAAACATTTACTTTAATTTTATGCATGTGTTTCACTTCTTCTCTGCTGATTGGCTATATATAATGTTGGCTGTTGTTGTTGGGGATCGCTACTCCCACTCTCCTCCGCAGAGAGACAGCAGCACATGTGCCAAAAGCTAATGGACCAGATTAAAACGCATATTGTTTCAGTTACACGGTGAGGGCTTTAGGACGTATTCACACCTGCTTGGATTCATCCAAACCTGTTAAGGTTTTACTCTTTAAGTTTTTATGATTTGGGCAGATGGTGTCGCAGTAAATTAAAGTCAAGTACACAGCAAAATGGCTCATAGCTTTGTAATACAATAGCTGCAGTATGGACTGATGGTAAAATCTTGAACCTCTACATGGTAAGGATTAAACTCAGTGACTGAACTGAACCCAATTATGTCTTGATTTCAAAGCTGACAATAAACAACCATGGTATGAATTAATATATACAAACTAAATTTCACCCTAAGACCTAGTTTTCTCTTTTTTTCCCTCTTAAACCTGCATAAACAGCTTCTTTATTTTTGGCCACTTGTGGCTGTTGGAAAAAAGACACATTATCACTTATATCATCAATAGCAAGTCAAACCCACTGATGTCAGACATTGGGTAGTGAGCAACCATTTTGAAGCCTCCAGTTTGGCATTATTGCAGTTTTGGAACCGGAAGTGAAAGTATTTGGATGACGGGGTGGGGCTGGGGAGGATATCATGACGGATTTGACCGAAAACAAAATGACGCCTAGCGACTTGTCAGTTCAACGCTAGCCACGCCCTAAAGCATATCCTGCTTTATCGACTATTTTACTCTAAGTGGGATCACAAGTTGCATTACACACATTGCATTTAAATCAACATCACACTGTATTGTAGAAGGCTTGAAACTAGCAATTGAGACCATAAACTCATTAGGAAACTGTTTACTGAGGAAATAAGGTAGTAGGGGCAGAAGTAAGGGCATTTTCTCATAAGCTTACATACAATTGGGCTTCTTTTTCAAACCAGTGGAGCAGATCCCTGATGGCTGTCAGATAAGGTTCCAGGTTTAAGTCCCTTTAGCCCCATTTTATCCACTTAATGCAATCAGGGATTTTAAGCTGAGAGTGAATGTGTTATGTGCTGTGTATTGACCAGAGGCAGCGACTTCCTGGAGTGTTGTTGTCACCTCGAGCTTGCTAGGCAACCAAAAAGACAAAACAATCTTTGTTTCTACACATAAATCATATTATGATTTTATATAAATGAAACAAACAAGATAAAACATGTTAATTAATGAGCTTTGAAGGTGCTAGTAGGCCAGTTACCCTAAGACACTGACAGGCTAGTTGCTAAGCTAAACTAACTGATTGTAGCTTCATATTTACTGTACAAGAGTGGTATCCATCATATCGTCTGATTCTCTGCAACAGAGCAAAAAAGCTAAATTCCTGAAATGTCAAACTATTCTTTGACAGTGTATCACTAGAGTAACCCATAACTGCTGCTCTTTGCTAAGTGTAGCTATCCATGGCTCTAGCTAGCTACCTTTATCCAATTGATGAATGAACATACGGACACTGAACACAGCATAATTGACAGACAAAGGTCAGATTGAAGATGTGATACAGTACAGAGGTCATATACAGCAGCTCTTATATGACTCGAGGGATGTGAAGACACAGCAGAAAGAGTCAAAGGAGGAATGAAGCAGCAGAAGAGGGAAAGAAAAATGCTAGCCTTACTGACTTTCCTTGACAGGATTTATTTCAACAAAACCAGAGGTGATTGTTGAAAGGCAAACCAAGACTGTTTTGGTAAGTTTTATTCAGTTTCTGTCAAGTTTGGCAGAAATTTGTTTGTGTGATGAGTTAATGAGGCAATTTGGCTCATCTTTGTGCGTTAAAGAGAGAAACTTGAATTCAGGAGGTGTACTTATGTATTGTATTTTTCTTTCCAAGTGTAGATTTTGGGAGTTTATTCTGTTAACTTATTAGAAAAGAAACTACTGGAACAGTATCAGCTCATCACCTCTAGCCAAGTGGTGTTACAAGACAGGACGGGCCATTGCTAGCTGGTTAGCATGCCAGCTTCAGTAGACAATAACATCAAAAGTGTTATTTCTTCACCCTCTGATAATAATGTTAGTTCCTTTTTTATGTTTAAACTAAAACTTCAGATACCTTGACGGAGAAAAAAACAAATTCAAACAGTTTTAGATTTCTTTAGAAAAATACCATCAGCTCTCTTGAAGCAAACTTTCAAGATCCTTGACATTCAACCAACATGTTAGAACAATACAAATAAAACTACAACAAAAACCCCCACACAAAATACAGACATCCACCCACATAAATAAAGATTTCAGACTAACTGTAGGCTTTCCAATCACAGTCGCCTGAGTTTCCACTCCTGGAAACAGCCTCAGCCTCTTTCTTCACAATCACCTCTTCTGTCATGAGCTACTTCCTCTCCTCGCCTCTCTTTTAATCAGGCTGTCCCAGATGGAAACTCATCAGCACAGCCCGCTTCTTTCATACACCCTTGCTGAGAGAAAGCTTGTGTATTTTGGACCTACTCAACCAGAGACTCACCCCCCCACATCGGCCTTCCTGCTGCTGCTAGAGTCGTTCCCAGGCCGGGAGAGAAGGTGAGCACAGATAAGAGGTCTTTATCTGGGTCCCAGAGGGAAGGTGGGTTAAGTTTGAGGTGAGGGTTTGACATGGCGGCCCGTCTACTCGCTCTGGCTGTTTCCCCTACCTCCTTCTCCACCTCCTGATGCGAGGCTCAGGCTCAGTCCCCGATCTCCATGTCCTTGGGCTCATTCTTGACGGCCCCCACTGCTCTGGCTTTAATGAGAAAGATGAAAGCGGTGCAGACTGGGAGAATACCCAGCCCTCCTCCTTCCCTTCTACCACCCCATTCACTTTGCTCCTCGTCCCGTTTGTTCAGCCCAGCCTCACTCTCCCTGGCCCTCCAGCAACTAACTCATCCAAGACTTTTCGCTGCAGTGGGGGAAGTCTTACTGTAACAAATTGGGAGTGAGGCTGGTTTCCATTTTAAATTTTTCAGGTATTATTCCCTCTGATCTTATGTGCAAATTTCTTCCCATCCTTTATTTCTTTGTGTTCTGGCACTGTGGTTCCACTATAGCTATGTTTAAATTATAAAGCCCAAGAGATGCTGCTTCATGAGAAGCTTTTCACTCTTCTTTTCTTATAGAATGATATGTTGAAAGTCACAGTTTTTTACTGATGGTGGTAAGGATAATAAATTAAACAGATCACCTGGCACTGTTTCCCAGACTATAAAGAAATAGTAATACCTTGAAGCCAAACAGCCACTTCAATCTATATTTTAGAATTGTCTAATTGCTGTTTAATTACTACTTTATCGCATAAGCTCGAGTTACAAATAAATCCATTGTATTCTGGATTTCAGGTCATAAAGATTATTAAAAAGCTTGTTTCTTTTGACATTAGAAAATAGTCACTGTCCGCCGTCTTGTTACTAATTTACTTTTATTTTGAATGCATTGGTCTTCTTCAGGTAAAGTTGATGGTGTGAGTACACCTCTACATATACAGTTACTGTAAAGAAATGCCACACAATGTCTGTGAATGAAGTAATCAATAGTGTACATTTATTATCTACAAAATTCGTGACAAGCAATGTGATCAAATATACTGTGAGACAATGTATATTTTTCATATATTCTGCCATGCATGGCCATATTGGATGTGATGAGGGGCTTTGATATTTAAGCAGTTTTTAATTGGCTGGATTAGACAGAAACAGACATTCTTGTGTCATTATTTTATCGGTCATCCATTTTATCTGTTAAACTTCTAACTTGTGGGTATCTTAGCTCAGTTGGTGGATCGTGCATCCCCATGCCATGCACAGAGGTACACGTGTCATTGCAGCAGCAGGCCAGGGCTCAAATCCAACCTGTGTACATCCCCCTCTCTCTCTCATACCATTTCCTGTAAATTGTCATCTGTACTATATATAAAAACAACATAGAAAATGTGAAAATAATAAAATGATAATGGAAAAAAGATTGGGACACCCTAATTGCAGAATATTGAATACCATGGAACTGCTAAATGCCCACTCTCTCTCCCTACATTACTTGTCTCTCTGTCTACTGGCAAATGAATACTCAAATGTACATATTACAAATTTATAGTATATTCAACAGCAGTTTAATACACTACTGAATAATGCACATTTGATGAACTTGTGATTATGTACAGCAGCGACACAGTGTATATGAGACTGACTAGGAGCAGGTATTTGTGTTGTTCTGAACATAAATTGTATGATCAATTACCCAATAGATAGACTGTGTAATGTTCATACACATTACAGCTTATCTACACTTTTGTTTGTTTTTTCCTGTGCAGATAACTTCTTCAATGAGTTCTCAGATGATTTTATGCCTCCAGATGATCGTCTTTTCATTTAACAACACAGTATGCTGGGCCTGTACTGAGAGCAAAACTAGAAAATCTACACAAGTAACCTCTTATTCTTACTTCCATCCACTGGAACTGACTAATTTCTTAGCGGCAAGGATGACATTAAAAAAGGTCTCCCTGTCCTGACTGTAGATGTGGCCCATGGGTTCTGAGCCCAGCCTTCCCACCGAGAACTGATTATTGTCTTGTTCAAACGGCAACAATGATTCTGTACCATTCTCTGATTAGTAACATTTACTCAGTGAAATTAACGATCGACCTTGATGGCATGTGAACAATAAACACCATAGTTAAACACTTCCTCATCACTCTCAGTTCAGGTCAGTTCAGTAGTAGCAGATGGTGTACTGTGATCACCCTCCAGAGATACGCTACAGCTGCAAAAATGAGTTCCAAAATCCCTGTAAGATTAAGCGTGATGATGTTTGTCCAAAAGTAAAGAAAAGCTGATTGAATTTACTCAATGTATTTACACACACAGCAGGACCCGGGTTGTGTTTACTGTAAGTAAATACAATTCAACGTCTCCACCTTGTGGTCATTGTGGCGTAATGCAGCAATGCACTAAGCACTTTTGATAAACATTTAGGATCCTGTCCTAAGCATGCTTAGGACAGGATCCTATGAACATTAGATTATAAATTAATGTTCATATGTTCACCAGACTGTTGTCATAGGAGAAATCAGAAATATTTTATGCTTCTGGTCAAAGATGTACTTTTATCCTTTACCTTGTTAAAAGTACCAACACCACAATGTTTAAGTTCTCCATTAGAGTTAAAGTAATTGACTGAAAATCTTACCAAAGTACAGAACTATTAGCATCAAAACATACTGAAGCATAAAATGTAAGAACTTAAAACAATCATTTATTATTAGATCAACACTGATGAATTATAACACATGTAGCGTGTAAAGTGAAAGTAGTTTCAAATAAAAATTAAAATGAAAATAACTCATTCTGCAACACAACTCTGGATTCATATAACCTAGATAGTGTTGCGTCTTTGGGTCTCAAATAAATATTGAAATGAAATCCTCTGAGAAGTTTGGAAGGGAAAGTGAAAACAACAAGTTTGCTGGAGTGTTTTATTGAGCACTCTCTGTAAGGCTACAGCACAAAGCAGCTGCTGAGTAGCAAACTACAGATCTCCCTAAATAAATATGATTCAAATAACAAGGTTATTTATTTATTCAGTAACATTTACTTTCTGAGTTGTACATTTTTGACCAAGACAGAAAATCCTGTGGTACTAAGCAAACCCTGATGAATACCTGGTAGTGTTTTTTGATATGTCGGAGTGATTGTCGGAGAGATAATATCTTTGGCCTACCCGTACAGCATGTTGCTTTGACACTCAGTAACACAAATAAGAAATCAAAAGGACATTACTACTCGTAGCAGTACATGTAAATGGTCCACAAGGACAACAATCGTAACATTGCTAAAAGCTCTAAGATAATATTAGAGCTGTGGTAACTTTGCACTTTTTCTGTTCCATCAACAGGAGGGTTTTTGGTGATTCTGCCCGCTTTATTATTCCAGTTTTATAAACTCTTGGGCTTGTCCTGGTTGTTCATGTATTTCTGGTAAACCACTCCCAGGGTGGTCAAAAAGTTTCCCATGAAGAGGACCATGTAAGAGCAGCCGCACATCACAACCTAGACCCCAACAAAAAATAAACAATGATGAAAATGTAAGATTCATGAGACAATTTGCAGCTCTTTAAACTTTAAATGCAGAAATGATGTTGTTACACAAGCTACTACCTATATCTGTTTACTAAACCAGAAGATCAGTGCAGTAATCACATCTGTACTTCTTACTGCCATGTATACTCCACATAGGCACACATAAGTTTAACTCTCAACAAAGTATTTAAAATAAAATGTATAACATTACTTATTAATTTCACAATATTTCACCAGCATACCCAAACTAATCAAAAGTTGTCTAGTCTAGTGTCTGTGGTAAAATGTCGCTTTTACAGGTGGTGTAGGTGGGGGGTGACTATAATATAGTATAATAATAAAAGTGTATGAAAACATAATAGTACCATATTTTTTAAAGGAGGTGGTGCATGAAATCTGAGGTGAAAATAATAATAATGACACAAACAAAACAATAAGTTAGAGACATAAAATCTAAAAAGCTCTCGGACATTTTGAAAGCACTTTTAAGACGGTTCCTAACCTCTAATTCTTATTTGTCGACTGTCAAGTCATGCAAGATTTTGGGTTTCAACACTGGATAATGAGATGTTTTTTTTTAACCTCCACCATTGGCCTGAGCTGCAGCAACATTTCTAGAAAACTGAGTCAATCAGGTGACAGGTCAGTGGGGGTTCTACTATATAGCTGGATAGAATATAGCCAAATAAGCACAGGAGCTGCTTAGCTCTTGGGTATCACACAGGAAGTTTGAGCAAAAGACGATACATAAGACAAAAATCAACAGCAACACATTATACTCTTAACTATGTGTTAATAACTTTAAAAGACCAGGTTAAGTATTTAAATTTCAAAAGTTAACAATGAGGGAACATTGAAACTCTTCAGCGAACCAACCTGCCACTCTTTACACTCCGGGAGCTGAAACATCTTGAAGAGTGTTATGCTGTTGTAGAGCTGCCAGAACTGTAAAGAAGAGAAATAGTTAACAGTAACGAAAGCTATAAAAAGAAGACTTAGAAAAAAGTTGATTCTTTAAATTTAGCATTCTTAAGATGAGACTTTAATCGCAACTTTTTATTTTTGTTTTTTGTTTTTTTAAATAACTATTTCCTGTGAATTCTTTAATAAAAAAATAATCTTACATTAATAAGCCCTAGATGTATGTTAGCAGTGAGCACCAATAAAAAAAAAAAACAGCTACTCACATGACCAAAGAACAAGAAAGGAAGGAGGAAGGTCAAGCCTCTCCACATCCAGGACTGAAAACCCTCTGAGCATCAGGAGAGGAGAGAAAAAAAGTCACTGAGTTGAGATTAACTTAATCTATACCAGTGTATTACATCATTGATATTCCTCCTGCAATGCTACAGTGCATTCAAGAGGTTTACAATTGACATGAGAAGTGAAAATATTGTTGACGCAAAAAAAGAGGGGAACATGGCGGATATAAAAAGTGAGAAAAACAACTCAGATATATATATATATATCTGTATTCACTTTCCTAACATAAAAACAAACATTTTTGTTCAGCAAGCCTCAAAATAAATAAAAATGGTGACACACACAAGCAAACCATTGTACAAATAATGAATGAATAAGGGGCTGGTTCCTTCGTAACTTTACTTTTGAAGCCATTCTGTAAAGCATAATATACGCTGTCATGTGTGGTTCACTTGTATCATTTCTCCTTGTTTTATTTCAAAGTCATTCAACTACAAATAGAAACCAACAAACTTGTGACAGACACTACTCACCGACTGTTAGGTCCATGGTGTGTCTTTCTCCCAACGCTCTGAGTCTGTACAAACAGCCGCTCTGGTAGTAGTACTGGAGGAACTGGACGAAACCTACTTTGCAAACAAAACACAGAACAAAATCAAGAAGAATTATTGGCCTTAAATCAGTTATTGTGTTATTATGTAATTGTTATATATAAATATATTGTTATATGCTTTTTCATGCTGAGGACTGCTGACAGTTAAAATGTGTTCACACTTGGTACTAAATAGTAATTAACCAGGACTTAAGGAGGTGCTGCAACACACTAGGACTGTGTCAAAATAAGTTAATATATACAAAAGACATCAACTTTTGGTGAGTTAGTTTATATACAAACAAATATAGATTCCTTGTTAGTACAAAACACTGCAGTAAAGTCTGTTTAGTTTTACACATACATTGCCTTAACTACCCAGCTCAAGCATATATACAGAACATTGACATAAATACAGTTAAAAAAAGATTACTAACAATAATAATCATCTTTTTAGGGTGGTTTCCCAACCTTCAGAGAATTTACTTTTCATTTTCTAGTTTTTGCTATTTTTTTCTTGCAAAATACTGGATAATATGATCACCGGACCTCAGAAAATCATTTTAAAAAACAAGGTGCAAGGGTTAGACAACACAGGGTTGTCCAACAACATGCAAGTTGTAGTCCCTGATGCTACACAAGAATCCTTATTTTTATGGTGGAGTGTGGAGCATGTCCACAACCTGAAAGGAAAAATAATCACTCAGTCTGCAGTGGTAAGGTCTTGATCACACATTTATAGTCAGAGCTTTATAATAACAATTTAAAGAAGGTCTTTAGCTCAGAAAAATCTTTTGTTCAGTCACAATGTCCACACTCATACTCCTCCTTTTTTTCATTTTAAGGTGTTAATACAAGCCAGATGCACTGCGAACCACTGGCCTAAACTAGTATACTATGCTGATTAGGTCATAGTGTGTATTTCATAATGTTTTTATGTAACATGGAATTGAGCTCTTACTTTGGTAAAGACAGTATGTCAGGAACTGGTTCCTAAACATCTGGTAGAGAGCACCTTCAGGCCTGTGAACAGACACAGCACTTGGTTAAAATGGAGAACAAACCCAAATCTTATGACACTTGAGAGGACAGGAGAGATGGATTGATGGTAAGGACAAGCAATGGATACATTAGAATGAGATTTTGTACAGTTATTGTGACAATGTAGAGTAAAGAAGAGTGAATAACATCACTCACCAAGTGAGCATGACTCCAGACAGGAAGGTTGACACATAGTGATGGAAAACCCACCAACCTTTGATCCTGAAACAACATGGAGGACTGACACTGAAGGACACAGTAGTACTGCTGGACGTGATACCAACAGGCAAGGTTATGATGTTATTCTAGATTCTAAGTCCATGTGACATCTAACAAAAATGTTTCAAAAGAATCAACTTCTGACTTTGAAAAAGGGATTTTGCTCAAGAATTTAAAGTGCCTCAAAGAGCCTGAAGAGGTTTTTAATGTGACCAGTTATCATTATAATAAAAAGAGTTGAGACAGTCACAGACCTTGAGCCATTGCTGATGAGAATACTCTCCCGGATGGTGAGAGTGCAGTAATACCAAACCAGCAAGAAGTTAAACAGGGCATCTAGAGCTCTGACGTAAAAAGAAAAAGGAAAATAAAGAAGTAAGCCTCAACCAAATTAACACACATGTCATGTAAATGTCATTCATTCATTCATGCTGTCATTCAATCTCATCGGTCATAAGGGTTCATAATCAGTATTTGCTCATGTAATCTGCTTTTATGTAAAAATAAATAAATAAAAAAGAAGACATTTGTGGATTTTTAACGCTGAAATTTCTGCAACATTCAGCCATGAATTAATAATTCTGTTTGTGTAAATCTTTGCTAGAGCATCAAATGTGTGTCAATCCCCTAAAATAGGTGAATCCGCTGCAAACATAAACAAGGTGTTTTGAAATCTTACCTGTAGCTGAATAAAAAGCGGCATGTGAAGGAGAACACGAAGAGGATGACTGTGAGGACCAGCTTGAACTTCTCGTATTCATCTTTGTAGGCAAATCTGTTTGGTGAAGTGTACAGAAATGCTATTGTATATGTCCTTTGAAAGATACTTCTGTGAGTGTAAGAAAAATTGATGCGGCTTACTTTGACTGTTTGTTGAGGAGTGTTACATTGACGTTTCCCAAAACAAGTGTGAGGTATAACCTAAACAGGAAGAGAAGTCAGTCAGTCAGTCACAATGCTAACATCTTAAATGTTCTGATGATTTAAAATGTATCAGATTTTTTGTTGCTTCAAAGGGACATTGTTGTTAAATGGTAAATATGCTGAAAACCTATTAGGAAACTATAGTGTTAGTGAAAATAGTGTTATTCAAATACCCGTTTTTCTTTGGCAGAAAAGCTTCCATCTCAGAGAAAGCATTTGCTCTGTCTTTCATGGAGTCCTTGATTTCAGCGATGGCATCCACGTCCTCTGGACTTAATTTGGGTGTTGGATGATTTTCTTTGCATCTAATAATAGAAAAAACCGAATTTAAAACATTCTTGATAATACCTGTGAAGATTATAAACCCTCACTGGCTAACCACCCACGCATAGGAAAGGTTGCTGATAGCTGGGTCAATTTTTGTCGGAGTTCGCACCCAACAAATTACTCTAAACTCTGACGCTAATGAAGCTTTTATCAAACCTTTTTACCTCTCCTTCCTCTCTTTTATGAGCAAAAAGCAAATCAAAAACACATAGATGAGTTGCAGCTAATAAACATTAATACGCTTCGCACTGTGTGAACAATGGCACATTCATTCTTCAGTCAATATTTTCCACATTTCATCCCTTTAAATGTTTTCAACTTTTAACACAAATACATTCAACATATTTTTTGTTGTGAATTTCTTATTCTCATTCATGATTTTTTACTTCTGCAGTACTTATTTATTGCTTTTTCTCTTGTTCATTGTGACCATTACACTCCAAATTACCACGGCCAAATCCTTGTAGGTGAACATTTTAAACCCGTTTCCGATTCTGATGAAAATTTGGGCTGTTCTCTCTTTTGTGAGCTGGTGTTTATTCAGCCAAAGACAGATCACAGTCAATGGTTGTTAGAACTGTTTTGTTCTTCCATCTCAGTTAACAAAAGGTGATGAGACGTCCTTAAGTTGTTGCATTTCAGTTTAATTTAAGTTTTAATTACTTGTAAATGTTGAAAAATAAACCTTATAAAATCTACTAAGGGTTCAAAAAGATGTGAAGCTAATACATGGATTCAATACTGTATTTAAATCCAGTGAAATGCTTTTGTAATCCAGAGATATAAAGAAGCCTGTGAGACATACTATCGAGCACCAGACAACTGAGAAGTTTAAAGACCAGCACCAGAACCTGTAATGAACAGAAACCCAGTGGAGATGTTTGAGAATCAGAGTTATGTGACAGAATTTAAGGCCAAGCTTCACCCTTATTAGTTTTTATAAGGAGACCATTAACAGGAGCATTCAAGTTATCTAGTACGTGACCTGGTTTTGCACAAAAAATGCCAGTGTCTTCTCAATGAAATTGCCGATCAATACGTACTCTTTCAGTGACACAGTGAGCTCTTTCAGTCTCTTCCTCTGACGTGCTATAGCACTGGAGCAGCTGTCCTGCAGTTTGGTCACTTCCTCAAGTTTCTGTTTGTATAGACGATGGGTGTCCTGAAAAGAAAAAAGAAAAAAGTCATCTTTGTTCATTAACAAATTGGCAAGGTAGAGAGGAGGACACCAGGACGATGCCATGGAACCTTTCACAAAAAATCTCAACGCGTGCAGAGCACATATATCTTTAAAGGTTTAGTTTGGAAAGGGTTGTTATGTAAATAATCCAGGATTTATTGTAAAGCGGCTAAAACAGGCAAAAATGCCAGAAAGACCATTTACTAAGGAAGTAACCTGATCTTGTGCTTTGGTATTGTTTGTTTTTTGTCAATAGGCTTGCATTTCGTTGATATTTTCCATGATAACAACCTACTTGTTGCACCCACAGATGTAATTGTGTCTCTGCATGTTAGTTAAAGGTATATGTGTGAGATGTGCCTGCTCTGGTATGCTCAGACACAGGCTCATTGTTTTTCACTAAAACATGTGACCTACGATGACAGTTGCTCAACAGCTGCTGCACAATTAGCTGATGTGTTGTAATTGTGATCATAGTTTGAAATCCACAGTAAGCGACGTGCTCTGGTGCATTAAAGATCAAAATAAAATAATAATAAAATAAATCAGCACTTTCTATTCAAAATTCAGCAGTCTGACATGTCACTGGAGTTCAAGTAACCATTGTGGAATGCAACTAAAACAACAACATTTACTCAAATACCTTGCATTTGCTCAAGGTACATTTTGGAGAAAATATTAGATTTTTTTCAACAGCTATCGGTTATTGGTTACTCACTAGATTAAGCTTTTAAATAGAAACCATACAGTACGATGTGATTCTAAAAATGATGCACTGATGTACACTACAAAATGTAAGTATTATTAAAGGGTAGTAGTACATGTACTAATACAACAATGTAGAAATACTCTGGTAATTATGGTCCAACATTCAAAAATCGAGCTCAAGTGTAAAAGTATGAGCACAAAAATTCCTCTGTAGCTGACATATTATGTATGACATGATTATAGGGTAAATCCTGATGTTTTACTGTCGTAGCAGCTTGCTAGTTTTAAGTACTTTACACTTAGGTAGTTTAATTCAGTGGTTCCCAGTCTAGGGTCAGGCCCCTTCAATGTGTCACAACATAAATCTGAGGATATCTTGTATTTCTTGTATTAATCTTCAATAACCTCTCTGATCCTCAAACAGCTATTTAAATGAAACAGTCTCATACATTTAAGAGTCTCTTTAGTGGAGCTGCTCATGATACAACTTCTCTGAAGCATGAGTGAGGCCCCACTTAGATGCTGACTTACAAAGTCTCATAAACAAAAGTTGCAACTTTACAATAAACAATGGCTTACTAAATGCTGTATTAGGCATTTCATTGTTTGTTGAAATAACGTCAAATTAAAGTTGAATTAATAATTAATACATTTCTTCTATTTCTTCTATTAATGATGTGTACATATGTAACTAAGTATGTCTGCAGATGTAACAAGAGTATTTCTACAGTTGTGAAAGAGTATTTCTACAGATGTAACAGAGTATTTCTACAGCTGTGACAGAGTATTGCTACAGCTGTGACATTAGTAAGCCTACTTTTACTTTGGAAAGGATCTGACTGCTTCCGACAACTGTAAATTATAGACATTTCGTCGCGGCTAACAATTGTCGACTCTCAGATTACCTGTAGAATCAATATTACTATGTGTAGATTGCAACAGATTACATAAAACTGACACGTTTGGTGTCGTGGTGCTTCCACAAAACAGTGCCGTGCTGGGTCAACGTGACAGGCGTTCCGGCGGCAGTTTGTCCACAGTCAAACCTCCACTAACTTTTTCTATTATTTTGTCTTCACTTATTCTGTCACATTAAAATTTTCTTTAGCTGCTGAGGGTGGATACCGAGCAGGGTCGCCTGTGGTGCCCACCCACTCCGGCTGTTAGCTTACCCGGGGAAGGGCACACTTCCATAGGTAACGTTACGGCCGAGGACAGGTTTAACTTACCTGAATTTGTTGGTGGTTCTTCTCTAAATCCTCCCATTCGCGTAAACATTCACTTAAACCCGTTGGACTGAACAACATTTTCTACGGTGACATCAGGAAGCCTGCTGGAGTTGGGAAATAATCACGCTTCGCTGTGCAACAGTTGGACTGCTGTCACAACTGAAGAAAGGGACGAGTGCGACTTCCGGTCACAGCCTTCATAATAAACGCAGAAAGGCTAAGTATTTTAGTGTCTACAGTTCTGGATAAAGGGTCAATATTTTCCTGATAATGTCTTTACATTTGTTACTAATTTTGAGGAGAATAAAGACCAAAATCTGATACTGTTATTTTAGGTCAATTTAAAAGTTTAAGGTTGCCCCGTGGAGTCACAAAAACACCTTGAATATATCCTGGCGACCGGACAAATGAGTTCAATGCATTTTCATCGAAACAAAATATGTGCAAACCAGATTTACTTTAGCTGATTTTTGGACAATTTGGAGACAAACATCTGATGCTGTTAGTTTAGTTAATTTAGCTGGTTTTAAGATTTTAAAGCTGCCTTGTGGTGTTCAGTGTTACTCACAATAGCAGATTTAATATATCATCGAGGCCTGACAAAGGAGTGTATTGCATTTTCTTCAGCCTAAAACATGTGCAAACCAGACAATTAAATAAGAGAAATCATTCATTAGTTACATCCATGTTTTTGAGCTAAATGATTTGCTGCCTTTTTGGATCTTTGTTGCATTAATTAGCAAATAACTGCAACCAATAGCCTAAGATCATGCCACCACATGCTTGAAACAAACACGACAGGGACTTTATAACAAAAACACTTCTCTATGTCAGTGACACTATACTGACACCTTTTAAAGTAGTTTCCTTGATAGAACTGCTCTATCTTAATCCCAGTAAAAATGCAGTCTGCGTTCATTTATTACAGTATTGCTTACTTACTATATTTATTACTATTTATTATTACAATATTCTTCAAACATGTTGAATAATCTGAACACCTTTAGACTGTAGAAAAGCTGGAAGTGCACCAACTGAAACTTGTTATTTGTCTGTTTTAAACTTTTTTCTTTTTTTTTCAGAAATCTCTCTTGGAGATTTCAAGGAAATGAAAGCATTAACTTTGGCTGAGTAATGGATTATCCTGGGTTCAAGTCATTGCTAACGTGCTTTTATTTTGAAAGAAAACGTCCGATTGAAATTTAGCTGACGCTGGCATACTTCACTCCGTTGCGTTCGTTCAACATGCTAATTGGCAACTGGTTGGTCCAATCAGATTTGCTGTTGATGTTGTATGCAACAGAGTGGCACTGGTATGCAAGTTTGGTTCCTCCTTTCAGCCAATCAGCAGCAGGACCTTTAAGCAATCACTTGGGAGCCACATTTGTTGCCCTTAGTTCAGCCTGTCAGGCAAATTACACGTCATGAGCAGGATTTGACCATATAACCCTAAAGTACGGTCCTGACTTTTATAATAGACACACAGCTATTTTATTAACAAAGGTTGTTTGGTCAGTTATCTGCATTTAACTCGCTGTGTCACCTTCAAGGTAAATTTCAGGGCAAACACTTTGTCTCTACCTGGCATTTGGCCTGTAATTTTAGTGCTGATGTTATGTAACTCTGAAGACAGGGGAAGCTGTCATCTTCAATACTGTAAGCACCTCTGGCAGAGCCATGTATGGACAGAAATACAACTAATGATGTTGATTCTTACATTACTTTTCCCATGAATACAAAACAAAAGAAAAAGTGCACAAAAGTTGTACAATAATATACATTGTGCACAAAAAACACTGTCCAATATTTGTTTTCTCAAATTTGCAGTACATCGTTGATGAGTCATTTTGAAATAAAGGAAGAGTTTGAAAAGATGTAATTGTCTTGTAGAAACTATAATTTCACTGTCCTCCACACAGCTTTACCACATCACATGAGTTTTATTAAAACCTGCACTGCTACAAACAATAACATACAAAACAGATCAAATAACTTTTACTGCTGCTTTTATTGCATGAAGTCAATAGCAGTTAGCCATATCATTGTCATAGCTGTTGGGTCCTTTGTTAAAAATGAGGCCCAGAGATATCAGTCACTTTTGTTCCCGTTTTGTGAAGCTCCCAGTCAGACAGCTGCTGCATAAACCCCCTGTTTGGCCTCATGCTTGGTTTACATTTGAGCATGTGTGTCCAGGCCAGCTGAAAGAAAGTAAAGACAGTAGCATTAGCACATGTCTGTTTGCTAAATATGTAGCTTGGGCAAACAGTGAAAACACCTCGTGTTTCCAGTTGACCCATAGAAGTGCTGGTATGCAGTTTGTCGCTACCTTGCAAAGAGCCAGGCTAGCTGTTTCTAACTATTTCCAGTGTTTATTCTAAGCTAGGCTAATTAGCTGCTTGCTCCAGCTACACATTTTACCAATAAATCTGGGCAACAAAATTAACAAGTTTATTTCCCACAATGACAAACAACTGACTAACTACATATTCCTGTAAATACGAAGCTGTAGTCAGGACGTGGTTAGCCTAGCTTAGCATAAGGACTGGAAGCAGTGGGAAACACCTAGCTTAACACCTGTAAAGTTTACTTATTAATATAAGTTTATAAGCATCTAGTCTGTTTGATTCTTATCTGAACAAAATTGTAAAAATGAAAATTTGTGGTGAGAGTTTTTGGGCTATTGCACTATTATTTGGTGATAATAACTCATCTGAATGCAGAATAATAAACTTTGGCATATTACATTTTAAAACTCCCCCAAAGACCATAAATTTGTACATTCTGTCCATGTGGTTAACAAATAAGATACTGACTGGTTGCATGTCTGAGGCTTTCAAAACTAATTTTCTTGCTATGATTGATATTGATTTTGAACAAGACCACTTCATCTTTGTATGAGCTCCACCTACCTCCAGTGTGTATTTCAGGTGGTGCATGAGAAATGCGATGGTTACAGCACTGCAGCGGCTCCTGCCCTGCCTGGAAACTATCAGGATTTTAGAGCCCATGTTGATGTGTGTATCTGAAAATGGAAGACAGAAAATGTATTGGTTCCCTGCTTCTATAAATGAGACCAGCAAATATTTGTAAGAATTTAAAAAAGCTTATAGTAGCTATAGTAGGGGCATGACTTGCCAATAAAACTACAAATTCTTTCAAAACTTGAATTTAAATCAGACGCCACAGAGTCGGCCACAGGGATGTTGAGGATGGTCTGGTTCCCCTTTATGGATTGAGATCTAAAAGTATCAAAAACAAAAACAACAATCTTGACACGTCATTCAGACTTTTCCCCAATAATGTTTCAAACATCCAGTCCTGCCTTACTCCTGAGTGTCACTCTGTGAGATGCTGATGAAAGCGCTGATTTTCAGGTCTTTGAGGATACTGGAGTCCATGCCCTGTTTCTGGTCACCCATATACAGCAGTCCTGCTAAAACCTCCACAGGATAAATCTTCAGGCTTTCCAGCTCCTGAATGAATCCAGAAATGACTGATTATATTGACTGTATTACTAACTGGGCAAATTGCACTCTGCGGCTCCTAAACTATATGGTTAAATGCGTGACGCCTAATCCTGGAGAAAGCAAAATGTGACCTGACTAAGAGCTGTCTATAAGTCCACAGATAAACTGTAGGTTATACAAAGTGGAGTTTTGACCCTGTGGACAAAGTCTAGAGAAAGTTGAATTTAAATTACTTGACTTAAGACCAGTACTATCTGGAATATTGAGATAAACCTTCACAGACTTAATTATGAGCCTATGAATCCCCAGGTTGAGTGCGTTTGAATTACCATGATGGTGTAGATGATTTTCTCAGTCCTTAAAAAATGGTACAGAGCTGAGAACTTCTGAAAGCCTCCTCTCACTATGTGGACTGGGTGGAGGCTTGCTTTAGCGAGGGCCTGGGCACATTCAACTGCTCTGCCTGCAACCAGTCAGAAACCACTGCATAAACATTACTTAAATCTGTGACTGAAATGTGGAGTTCAAAATATAACTAGATATAACTAGAACTTGGAATAGAAAACATTGTCCCGTTAGTTATATACTGTTACTGAGCCTGTTGCCCAGTCATTTCTTGAGTGGACTGGTGAAGGATCCAGTGACCTTGTTCTTGTAAACAGCTTGTGTTGCTGTCGTAGACGACCATGTGCCGCATACTGTCCACCTCCACAGCTTCTGGTAGGAGGAACATGCTCTCTGAATCCTGGAAAGAATCACCCAAAAAGTTTGGATACTTGACACACAAAATCCTAGAAAGTGAAAAACTAAGAAACAAAGGTATTTGTCTTTGTCTTTTGTAACGACAATGACTAATGTCATTACAATGACTAATGTGGTTGATCTTAGAAAAAGGCAGCTCTTTGTAGATGGCATAAAATAAAGTAAGCAATAAATGAAATGTATATCCTCTAATCACAAGTAAAAGCATCTTTGCACCAATATCACACATTTTGACATCAAAACTACTCCTATGTTCAGCTTCTCAATTTCTTCTTCTAATCAAATGATTACTTTCTGTAGTCTAAAATCTTAGTAATTATTTAATTCCCCATTGCTTAATAATTAGTTGTACACTGTTTTTTGTTATGCAACTGGTAGTGAAGTGCTACACAAACTACTTTCTTCATTTATTCAAAAGACATGCTGAGCAAATTATTTGCTAAGCATGGATTTAGCAAGAGTCACACTTCTGTCCATTTACACCTATTTGTAGGAATTGATTACATCAATACCATTTTGACATTCTTAGCTGTTATGATGTGACTCATTCTGTAATCTTGGGTTTCACGGGCATCTAGGAAAAGACACATACAATACACAATTAAGTTACAGCTTGAGTTTAACTGAATTAAAACACAGCACCCAAGCAAATCAACTGCTTCCAACTGCTTGGAATAACTACTGTAGCTGAGCTAAATCTCTTACCAATCAAACAGAGGTAGTTTATCTCTGCCAGCCTCGACACACAGCTGCACTGGTTGAGTAGATTGTAGAGCTCAAACGGCTCACACATCATGATTTGAGCCATCACAGAAAAAATAACAAGAAAACAACAAATGTCAAAAGTACATTAACTGTATGATCAGATAAACCTGTAGGAGACAATATGACATCTACAAATGAGCACCTTGTTTAACTGAGGTGTTTTCAAAGAGAACAGTTGTTGTTTGTGTGGTTTCTGTTTCTAAGCAACTCATCGCCTTCCTTCATTGGTGGATGGTGATGATGTAGATCCTTAAAGTCACAGCTACACATTTCTTGACCATGTAGATTCAATGTTAATTCACACAAAATTAATGTGATTCATGTTGAATTTATTGCTCATGTTAAGCAAATATATATTTTAAATTATTATTTATATTTCATTTTGTTCAGCAGTTATTCATTTCCTTGACTGGCTTATTCACTACATCATCTCATTTATAACACGAGTTGTCTTTTTCCTTCAATCAAGCAGAAGATAGCAGGCTAGCAACAAAACCATACTTTATCTGTTTGACACACTGACAAACAGAAAAAAATATCTGTCTGGTAGATACCCACTTTTTTTTAAAGATACTCTTTTTTTGGAGGAAACCCACTTGATTTGTCAAACTCACTGACTGCTTAAAAGTTATTCTGTATTTTGCACAGACCAAAGGATTTAATTTCCAACACATTGGAAGCGTGTTAGGAAGGGATCTCTGAACAGCCAGTAACAGGAAGAAAACACATGGGCAGCTGATATCTGTTTTAAGAAAATTTTGAAACTATCCTTTAGGACAAAAAACTTGAAACTATCTCACACCTTAAAGTGGCTCGAAGATTTTTAACTGTTTATTTTTCATTTTCACACAATAGAACATTCCCTGACATAGGACTTTTTTATAAAATGATAAAAAGGAAATAAATAAGAAATTAAAAAGATTTAAATAAATGATTATACTTAAGTATACACATATACATACATACACATACACATACACATAAATAATAAGTACATAATAAATACAAAGACAAAGACATTCTCCCCAGGACAGGATCAGTTAAAGAGAGACATTTTCCGTTCTGTTGCAGCAACCCATACCACTTAATTAAACACCCAAATATATTGTAACACAGTTCCACCTTTGGGTAAAAATATCCATTTTCATTTGAAAGCTTGCAGTCTTTCGTTCCATTGCGTAAACCTGTTCAAGTCTCTGCATCCACTGAGTTATTGTAGGAGGCTTTACATCCTTCCAAAACCCCTGAATTACTGGGCAATCCCAAAAGACGTGTGTGATCTTGCCACAATTCCTCCAACATAAAGCAACCAAGGGCTCCTTAACATATAAAGAGATGACAAAAGGAGTGTTGAAATATCACATTTTTAGTTTCCAATCAAATGCTTTCCATAATTGACTGTTTATTTCCTTATGGCTGCAAGCACATAAGTCTTCACATACATCATCTTCAATTATGATATTTCATTCTGATTCCCATTTTTCTTTGATGTTCCAGGTATTTTGGGAAATATTAGCCTTTTATATATGAGAGACATGCTTTTTAGTTGGAAACCCTTTTTCTGCTATAGTTATAAAGTATTCCTCTATTTAATGTGGATTTTTGCAGACTTTCTCTCTGTTTTCATGGCTTGTGATATAATGTCGTATTTGGAGGTACTTGTATGGTATGGTATTGGTATGAATTGTTCCTGAAGTTGGGAGAAGGATTCGATTTCTGTTCTGTCAAATAGTTGTTTGATTGTGATAAGACCCCAGTCTGCCCATCTTTGAAACCCACTGTCCAATACAAAAGGAGGAAACTCTAGATCTAGCCTAACAACAGCATGGCTGTCAAGATTGACTCAGGGCCCCAAAGGGATTGTCCAACTGCAGCCCACACTTTTAGAGTTTGTTTTATTGACCGACTTGATATTGATAAAAGGCAATGCTGCTAATGCTATACCCTTGGTTGTACCCTGCTCTATCTGAATCCACCCTATTTCCTCATCTTTTGTAATCCATGCCACTATTTCAGTTAATCGTACAGCCCAATAATATTTTTTAAGGTTGAGTAAGCCCAGGCCTCCTTTATCTTTTGACATGAGAAGAGTTTTAAGTTTTACCCTGGGTCTCTTATTCTGCCAGATGAACTTAGATATTAATTTGTTTAACATATTGAAGATAGAGAACTCTTATGGGTAAGGATTTAAATAAGAAAGAAAACGAGGAAGGAGGTTCATCTTTATCGTTTCAACGCTACCAAATGGAGAGCGGAAGTAACCCACAACATGTCATGTCAGTCTTTATTTGTGTAATTAAGTTGTTGTATTTAGCGTTGAATAATGTTGTGTTGTGAGGTGTGATGATAATTCATAGTTACCTTAATCCCTGTTTAGAGAGACATATCTACATAATTTTATGGGCCACTTCACCGATATCATCATTGCCTCTGATTTGTTTTGATTAATTTTGTATCCTGAGATTGCCCCATATTCATGTAGGCAGTGCAAATGCTGGAATAAAGGGGGTGTTTTAAAAAATATAATCCGCAAAAAGAGCTATTTTATGAATTGACTGGAAACAACAAGCCTGGAGGTAGATTAAAAACCCTCATATGGACAACTCGGAAGAAGTCTCTATGGTCATTAAAGTGAAACATGTGATGGAAATTTTGTACTTCATGAAGAGAGAGAAGTGAACTGAAGTCTTACACAGGAATGTTCAATGTAACTGTTCAACATGACCTGTAACCTGTAACCTGTGACCTTGTTTTAGGTTGTTTTATGACCCGTGTAAGGCATTGAATAAACACTGAAGGTAATCACCTCCTTCTCAGGGAACTATTTCCTTAAGTACAGGGGGGCATAAATTAAGTAACTATCAGGGTGAAAACACACCCACGGAGACAGATAAATACCATGCTTGTCTACTAAGACATTGAGTCTTCACTTTGTAACAGACCTGCGTTTTGCTCTGTGAATGCTCCTCTTGTACATGATTAAAACCTTGTTTGAACTCTGAGCTGATTTCCGATCTCCTTCCTCCAGTTCTAAATTATCGCAGAATT
>OMLP01032776.1:7715-21596 GCA_900302685.1 Spondyliosoma cantharus | reverse complement strand
TCTCTGAAGTTCCGCTCCCCCCGTATTCTTCTGTTTGCCACATCCTCCAACAGTGCCAAAGCAGCCATTGTGCGCCATAACGCATTGTGAATACATGCCTTTATATACCCATCTATGAGGTAGTATCTGCTACACGTGTGAGAGTTACCCTGATTGACTAACAGTTCTTCAGACTAACAATATAAGATAATTATATGTGTGGCAACAAAACACAGTTACAAAGTGTATTTGCCTTATGCATTGAAAACAGAGATAAAACAAAATGGGCTATGATATGGAATATTAATATATTAAATCATTCAAATCAGTGTAAACAAAATTTGCCCTACTGTTGTCTTACTATTGTACTAAATCATATGTTTCCCGTGTGCACTCCAGGGAGTATGTTTGTTTATTCATTGTAGAAATATTTTTTTTTTATCCATTTCTTGCAAATAAACTGTTCATATATGAGAGGTAATACAACTATTTAATTTACACGATCAGTATCAGTTTCACACAGTTTCTCCCATTTCTTTCTTCTGCCATCAGTGGCGCAGTTTCTCCTTACCCCAGTTATGTGCGTATGCATGGGTCAGAGTTGGAGTGGAGGACCACACATTTTCCTGTCAAGTTCTCTTTTTATAAATCCCACGGTTTGCATAGAGAGTGACGTACGCCTTCTTTTGTGCGTACGCAACGTTGATATATGAGGCCCCTGGTGTTATGTTATGGTGAAGATGGATAGGATCGACATTGCAGATCACGACTTCATCCGCGGACGTCAAGATGAGCAACTGGAAAGCCGCTGAGCATCTCCTGGATCTCTGTAGCTGACAGCTAGCTTGTTGTAGCGGCAAGTTAATGCTCGCTACTTTCAAATTAAAAGCCCCCCGCTAAGAACCCAGTTCTGAACGCCAATGGGGTGCAATGTAAAGCTCTTATTTTGAAGACAAATTCGACCTGCTTCCTGTTAGCTGTCTGTTGCTTGAGGCAGCTAACTGAGGGGACGAGGCGCTCCGTCGCACACTTCCTTTAATAGCAGGGGTTTAACATCGGCGTGTGTTTGACTGAAGAGGCGAGAATATGGGACACGGGTCTATAATTAAATAAATATATCAATTGTCACCACATTTCTTGTATGTCACTGTTCACACCCAACTTCGTGCTTCGTCACCTCACATGTTATGCCGACCCCAGTGGTGGCTTTTTGGGAAAGAAGGAATGAGAAACTGGTTGAGAGAGAAAAATTACACCTCCCTTATAGAGTGCCGCCTTTACCTTGCAGCAAATGTGCCACCTTTTCTATCTAAAAGGGGCTAGTAATTCCTCTCTCAACCAGTAGAAAATACTGTGAACACCGGATTATGCATGAAAAAAAATAAATACTGCCATATACCGTGAAACCGTAAGAATTTTGAAAAATACCGTGATATACATTTTTGGTCATACCGCCCAGCTCTAGATGCAGGTACTTTGTTTCTTAATGCAGCTGTATTATCCAGGAAAATATTAGTTAAGGCTAAGTATCTGATCGGGACTCGGTATCAGCAGTACTAAATATTTAAGGACTCGGATCTGGATCGGGGTAAAAAACACCTGATCGGGACATTCCTAGTTTTTTGTTGTCATTTGGATGCAGTGAATCTTCAATGTTTAGTCTAACAGCTCACCAATAGGATGCATAGTGTTGCTCCTGCCAAAGCCTGAGATTGACAGCAGTTAGCTGGTGACAAACTGTTCAGCTTCCAGTGATGCTACTAAACCTGAAGGGACCAATCGTTCAGCTTATAAGAAGCGTCATCCCACGTCAGATCCAAGCAGACGGGGTTCACGTTAACAGAGGTATGAGCATGAGACACTCAGATTGACACAGTGTAGAGATGATGTTGCTGTTTGTTTGCTGAATACCAATCAACACCACATGATTTAAATTGTTTGAAATATTGCAAAAAATATTCTCTGGATCATCTTACATAATTTAAACAGCCTTTATACATTGTAATACTCAGATCACAACTGTTATAGCAGCTGTACAGGATTCTAATATCTTATCCTGATTTAAATATTTTCTTTAACTGTCATATTACAGGAAATTGGCTTCAACTATTTCACTCTTTTGTTAAGTAAAACCTCTCAGTTTGATTAGAGTCTATGTGAAATGTTATAATTTGTTGATTTGATATGCTGCCTTGTGTGAAAGCATCTGTAAATCAGGCTTTGAAACATGCACTACAGATAAACATCACTGAAATGTTATCACAGCTATGCACATTATTCAGTATGCTGAGTTTTATTTTTTGGTTTAACACCTGAAATGAAAAGTTAAACAAAAATACAAATGAATGAAACAAGGAATAAAGCTTTTAGTCAAATCCTCTGTTTCAAGAATGTGTTTTAAAGTAATGAGAAGGATTTAAATGAAGCAGTGAACTGTTTGCTGAGCTGCCTGATCAACCTCAGAAATGTAAGCTACACAGCAGTGATATGGATAGCTTAAAGATTGTGTCCACAGAGTTTAATGCCAAAATCATAGCATCCCTTTTTGAACACTAGTCTTATTTTTGTATCATTCGTAAAGGCTTTTTGTAGTGCATAATATTCACACAAATGCCAGCAAGAATGTCAAACTATTTATATCTTTTTTAATTATTAGAAGTCCTGAGCCTCTACTGTAGGCTTTTACTTTGAAAGGTAGTCAGCTTATCGTAGCCTGTACGTGTTTGAATAATTCTATTGTCACATCATTGAACCAATTCTTAGATTTCAAAGGCAAACATACATATTGTTGTGTATTTGTACTACGTTTTTATATCTCCAGATGACAGAAAAATATTTGTAATATGCTTACATTGTGTACAGTGGAAGTATTTATCTCTTCTCTATTTTGCATTGAATGGCTACTTCACTTTTTGGATGCTGCTGCTTAACAATGATGAAATGTACTGTATTTATCTTTAGTATTTCCATTTTCTTATACTTCCACTTAATTTTGGAGGCAAATATTTTAGTTTTTACTCCACTAAATTCAAGTAACAGCCTAATTTCTTCAGCCTTGTCATTTCAAGTCTCGGGGCCCTGACAACAAAATCTCTTCACTCTTTTGTTTTCAGCCTGGATTCAAGAAGAGACAGAAGCTCGAGGAGCTCAAAGTGCACACAGGGTCATAAGGGATTAAAAGGTCAGAAATATAATCTAGAGCTTGGCCATTAACAGCTTTAGTGATGAATAAGATCTTAAAATCAATTCTGAAACAAACAGGGCACCAAAGTAAAGAGGCTGAAACAGGTGTGATGTGTTCCTACTGTGCAAAAACACAGACAAGTTAAACTTTAACTTTACATTTAATCAGAATTAATTGACAGTTTCTCGCTTGTCACAACACTGTGTGCTTGCTCTGGTTAGGTTTAAGCAAAAAACATAATGTTTTGGCTTTAAATACTTGGCTGGATAGTTTCCTGAGGTAAAATATCCAGTAGTAGTTTCATGCCTACAACTTGTAGCACCGCAGACTCGAACTGTGTTCACTGACTTGGCAGCCTGATCACCTGTAAATCCACAACTGTCTACTTCAACTCCCGATATAAAAGTCAGGTAATGAACATGTAAAGTGAACGTGGTCTGACACGTTTTGTAGAAATATCAATATGGTACATAGAGACGTTAACTCATAACATTTTTATCGATGACTGGGTTGCTTTACTTTTACTCAAGTACCTTTAGAGGCCATATCAATCCAGTTATTCTTTCAAAACATTAAATTATTTCAATAGAATAACAGAATGTATTAATGATTGATATTCATTCAATGTTTCTCTCTCTCATCCTTGCTAGGCTGAGATTAACCCTCTGCACTATGGAGAACCAGACTTTGAGTCCAGATATTCTGCTCCTGGAGGGGTTAAAGGTCCCCCCCCAGTCCTCCATTCCTGCCTTCATCCTCCTCCTCCTCATTTACATCTTCATCATGGTGACCAACATCGGCCTGGTTGTCCTGATCACCATGGAGAGAAGCCTCCACCAGCCCATGTATCTGCTCTTTTGCAACATGAGTATTAATGATATTTTTGGTGCCTCGACCATCATCCCTCGCCTGCTGAGCGACATTTTTATCCCAAGCACAGACCGCTACATTCATTATGTCGATTGTGTCATTCAGGCTTTTTGCGCTCACTTTCATGCAAGTGCCGCTCACACTGTACTCATGATCATGACTTTTGATCGATATGTGGCCATCTGCAATCCCCTGCGATACGCCACCATCATGACCAGGAAGATGATGTTGACGCTGTCACTGTCGGCCTGGATGGTGGCATTAGTGATGGTGCTGATCCTTGTGGGCCTCAGCGTCCGTCTGTCACGCTGCAGGTGGATTATATTCAACCCATTTTGCGACAACGCCTCCTTGTTCAAGCTGTCCTGTGAGAGCGTCCTCATCAATAACATCTACGGCCTTGGCTACACAGTGGTTCTGCTGGGCTCCTCCATCACCAGCGTCACTCTCACTTACCTGAAGATCGCTGCAGTGTGTGTGATCAGTAAAAACAAGGCTCTGAACAGCAAAGCGATGCAGACCTGTGCCACCCACCTGGCTGTGTACGTCATCCTGTTCATGTCGGGGGCCATCGTCATCATCCTCCATCGCTTTCAGAACATTTCAGATTACAGGAAGCTGGCATCCATCTTGTTACATGTCGTCCCTCCGGCTCTTAATGCAGTTATTTATGGACTGCAAATCAAAGCGGTCAGACAAAAGATTTTCATCATGTTTACAAAGAATACAATGACTGTGACAGATGTGAAATGAGTCAATGCTGAATTAAATGTAAATAACTGTAAATAAATTAGTGCCACTGAAATGTTCAGTCATGCAATTAAAAAAATACTCTCTCTCACTTTTAGATGTCATGCATTTATCCAAAACTGAAACAATGCTGGCTTAGAAGCTAATAGCCTAAAATGGCTGCTTCACCTGCTAGTAACACTTGCTAACACAAATGTAGTCGCCTTAATAACTCCAATCAACCAAAAAACCTCAAATTCCCTCATGCTGAGGTAGTTTTAGCTTCAGGTGTTGGCTTGCAACACCAATTACAGTCTGCTACCACACTGAAGGCTATACTGATGTCATTAGCATACTCATGCGTGCGCTGTATGATAATGCGCTAATTGTAATTAGCACCATAGCTTGCTAATTTTGAACTGCTAGAAATGAGTACAGTATTAAAACCATACAAACACATATTTACCTTCTGCAGATCCTCAACCAGTCAGTGCTGCTTCTTCATTAACTAAGTTATGGATACTATTAGCTGACGTTACATCGACTATGTGAACAAAGCACTTGGTCTGCTTTGTGTCTGCAGCTCACCCCGTGCTGTTACCTCCGCAACTTGGCTAAAACTTGGGTTAAAAAAAACATCAGACCAGTAGCTACTTACCTGGATTAAGTGGAGAAAGATTCCAGGCACAAATAAATGACACAACAAAAAACTGAGCGGTTAGAATAATAAAAATGAAGAAGAAACTGCTGCTAGGTTAACCGGTTCAAACCAGTTCTGGCAGTCCTAGTAGAATAGGTTTATACATACTTTAACTTTCAAAAAACACACAATGTTTTTCATATGGTGAATTGCTGAAGCCTCCTTTTTCAGTGTTTTCTGCGCGTGAGAGTAATTCCCTCTGTGTGGACTTTTTACACCCACAAAAACACTTCTTTAACTTAATCAATAAAAGAAAGGCAAGAAATGTCTGTTTAATTCAATCAACCAAAATGTCAAACTTCATCAAGCTGTGGAAGTTTTAGCATCAGGTGTTGGCTAACAACACCAATTACACTGCCAATACAGTCTGCTACCAGACTGCACTGAAAGCTGTACTAATGTCATTAGGATGCTAATGCGCTAATTACGATTAGCGCGCTAACATGCTAATGCGCGCTAGCATGCGAATGCGTGCTAGCATGCTAATGCGCTAATCGCAATTAGCGCCATAGCTTGCTAATTATAAACCCTGGAAATTAGTACAGTATTAAAACCATACAAACACATATTTACCTTCTGCTGATCCTGTTTCTTCATTAACTGAAGTTATGGATATTATTAGCTGACATTACATCAACTGTGTGAACACAGTCGGCTAATGCTCGGTCTGCTTTGTGTCTACAGCTCACCCCGTGCTGCTAGCTCCACAACTTTGCTGACAACCACTGTTGTCATGGTAACCCTTCATGAAGTCATGAAGACTTAAAGCTGCAGTCTGGACTTTTAAGAAAAAAGTGGATTTGGCCAGAATATTTGAATGAGCACAGCGTGCCTCCATCTTCCTCTGTGCTGCACTGCTGCCCTGCATTCTAAGCCCCTCCCACAGAGGAGCAGGCTTGTAACCACAGTAACAGAGGAAGACAGATAAACAAGATGGCGGATTCACATCGGGTTGAATGGTCATTGCTGTGGTAGGACATTGGCAAAAAAATAAGCCCTGATTGGTCTGTTTCTGATCAATACAACTAAATTACAATGACGAGTGCCTCATGCCGATCACTGTAGTAACCCGAATAACAAACACTATTCCTCACATCGCTGTAGACGGAGTTACCAGGTAATCATTCAGGTAATCATCATCACCTGCTGCCTTTCTGAAGCATGAGTAACGTTATTTCTCTAAACCAGTTCAACCACTTCACGCTGGGGGATTTGTGACAGTACATGTTTATATACATTTGTATCTTAATAACTGTGCACAGTACAGTATATTCCATTTAATTTCATTAAGCAGCCTTGTGTTGTGTAATGATGAATAAATTACTTTGTACCTTGAGTCACAACCGAAAAAACATAAACCAGAAAATAAAATATCACGCTCTTCGTGGGAAAGTGCAACGTCTGACTGTCAGCTCTGTTTCTATGGAAGCGAATCTGATCCATAATTCAAATTTAAATGGATTAACAGAAATGCCTTTTCATTTTCAGAATATAGCTGCATAATAATAGTAAATCATCCAAACTGCATTTTCATTTTCTTCTTCAAGACTGCTCATTTTGTGACACAACTAAATAGAAAACATAGAGGACATTGCTTTTTCGTTTTCATGCCCGTCCCCCGCAAAAAGTGTTCCATAATTCAATTTGAATTCGCAACCCCAAGCGGCGCAGGAGAGTGACGTCAGTGCATGGAAAGTGGGATTTTCGTCGCCATAAACACCTGGAAATCTATGATAATGGCGTGGAGCAGCTAACAGTGGACTGTGTGTGTCGTCAGTGTTGTGTTTTATCACTAACGGACTGTGAACTGCTGTCGGACGACGTGCTGTGAGTGTGTGAGTTGGACTCTCCATCGCAGTCAAAGTGTTTGTTTTATTGGGCACGAAGCAAGTTCGGCTAAGCTAGCTATCAGGAGCCTATTAAACTGTTTAATGTTTCAAGTCAGTTGCCCAAGTTTGTGGCCCCTCGATTTGCTGTGTAAGTCAGTGTGTCCCTCTGGAAAACAATTCACACTGTCATAATTTTTGGTAACAAGGAGAGTAAGTTGTTGTTAATGTCCAAATGTTTGGTCAAGATGCTTTGGTGATATTGTTGTTCAAACGTTCATGCCAATAAAGCCCCTTTGAATTGAATTGAATTGAATTGAATTGAGTACCCAAATGCAAAACACCAAGGAGGCAGGCAGGATTGAGGACAAAAGGTTAGCTTTATTTCACAAAAAACTGAGTAAACCAAAAAGCAAGCCAACCAAGAGGCGTAAATCCAAGAAAAGGACAAAATCTAAAACAAAGCATCAACCAAGAGAGCAAAGGACAACTCTGGAAAAAACAACAGGGATAAAAAACTTTTCATGTTTGATGAGAAAAAACCTCCAGACTTAAAATCCATCTGAGATGGAAAACATTTGACAAACACATCTGTATTTCTTTAGACTGCAGCCCGTAGATGATGGGGTTCAGGCTGCCGGGAACAACGTTGAAGAGAATGGCTGAAATCTTCCTGTACTCTGTGTACTGAGGGAAACGATGGAGGGCGATGAGGATCATCCCACTGACCAACATGATCAGATACAGGCACAGGTGAGTGCTGCAGGTCTTTAAAGCTTTACTGTTTAATGACTTGTTCTTACTCATCACACAGGCCACTGTGATCTTAGAGTAGGTGAGGATGATGCTGCCGATAGAGGACGAGAGCAGGACGACGGTGAACACGAGGCCGTACACGTTATTGATGAACACGTTCTCACAGGAGAGTTTAAACAGGGAGGCGTTGTCACAGTAAGGATTCATGATCATCGTCCTGCATCGGTTCAGCCGTATGGTCAGACCGAGAAGAATCCCGACCAGAACAAAGGCCACTCCCCAGGCAGAAACTGTCAGCTTGATCACCATTCTGTCTGTCATGATGGTTGAATATCGCAGAGGATAACAGATGGCCACATATCTGTCAAAGGCCATAATCATGAGCACAGTGTGTGCGTTGGTGCTGAACATATGTGTGGTGAAAGCCTGCATCAGGCACTCGTAGTAGTGAATGAGGCGCTCAGAGGGCGGCACCAGGATGTCAGCGAGCACCCGAGGAACCAGCAGAGAGTTTCCCATCACGTCATTGATGGACAGGTTACAGAACAAGAGATACATGGGCTGGTGGAGGCTTCTCTCCGTCCAGATCAACACCAGCATGCCCACATTGGCAGTTAGGATGAACACGTAGGTCACAAGCAGGAAGATGAACATCGGATACTTGTTGGTTCTGGTGACTCTTAACCCCTCGAGCTGGAGAGTGAGGCTGTTGTACGTGAAGTTTTCCATCTCAGTTTTGTTCTGAAATAAAAACCAGAAAAGAGGACAGAAACAAATCATCAATAAAAGAGTCATGAAACAGTAACTCAGTACAACCTTTAAGATGATATTCATAAATAATGTCAATAGTTTAAGAGTAAAGTACTATTTTATTGTCTTTTTATATATAAGTCCAAAGCTTGAAACAAGCAACAGAAAATCCCTTAAACACTGACTTTATGTATTTCAATCATTCCCATCTGAATGTATAACATAAGTATAACAATTAATAACAACTTAGTCTTCTTAAATTAAGTTAACGTAATTCTCCAAGTATTATAGATAAAAGTAATCCATATGTAATTTATTACTCTTGAGTATCATCTAATCTTAAGTAAGTCTGTGTTTTAGGGAGAATTTGATCTTTTGATAAATTCTTTTATCTCATATTGTTATTTTATGAGCACAGTAATTTCTTTATTGCGAAGCAAAGAAAATAATTTTGCTGTTATGTTACTTTTGTAATGTCCTTTAGGTTATAGGAAACTGTCAAGTCATCAGTTGGAAAAACATGTAAAAACTGTTGTTTTTTCCCCCCTTGCGATGTTTGAACCGGAAATGAGATACTTTTAAAGAATTAAAGAAACAAAAACATATTCAATACTGAAGAGGGAGGCTGTTGAACATCTAGTTTTCCATCTGTCCATCCAGAAATAGAAGAGAGAGAGGAAGGGAAAGACATCATGAATGTTCACATTTCTAAAAAAGATAAAGAAGAAGCTATTTAGACCAATAATATGAAGGTGATTTTAACCTTTCGGTCACAACAGGAGATCAACAAAGAAGTAATTATTTCCAATTTTAAACAAGACTCCAAATGCACCATTACATGTAGGAATGTATTAGTAAAGTTAATTAGTAGCAGTTATGAAGTTAAACCAGTGGAAAAGAAGAGGAAGTAATGATGAAAGGAAAAGACAGAGTTCATGTTTGTAGCAGATTTCAGATTTGTGCCATTAAACGAGAACCCTTCAAACATGAAGTCATTCACATGTTGATGTTTCCTCACAAACAAAAAGTCTGAATACTCAGCAAGAGAAAAGTCACAGCGCCTGAATACAAAGTGACAGCGTTGATGCAATCTGTCTGTTATGATACCAGCTGTACTGAGTCACATGAAGAAATCAGCTGAGGTCAATCGTAAGCAACAATGATAACCTTGACTCACTTCAGGTCTTCTCGTAAAATTCTGCTTATGTGAGTCTGTTTTATGAGCTCTGTTTCCTCTGAGTAAACCTTCATCATGACCTGATAAAAAATTACGTAATGATTGTGGACTTTATGGAAACGGTATCCATGTTATCCACAACAACAACATGTTTTAGAGATGAGACAGCCCCTGTGAACTTCTCTAATGATCTGCTTTAACCAGCTGAAAGAGGCGACTGCTCCGTCCCCAAGCTTTCATATTTGCATTCAACACTGCTGATCGTGGCGTCCTCTTGCACCGTCTGGAAACAGGAACTATGCCCAAATCTTCACTAAGGTGGAACACTTGGCTTGACCAACTCCCCAGCTGTGTTCCAGGCCCTTATTACCACATTCTCCTGGACATGTTAAACCTCTTTGTGTTCACCCATCTAGATGACATTTAGCTTTTTTAACGCTTTATGGAGGAACACATCCAGCAGGTTGGTTTGGTCCTACAGGGATTGTCAGAGAATAAATTGTTTTTCAAGCAAGAAAAGTGCAAGTTTCACCCCCCAACGGTGACTTCCTGGGCTACGTGGTGTCACGGGGCAGCTCTAACCGGATCCCGCCAAAACAAGAGCAGTGAAGGAATGGCCGACACCAACTTCCCGTTGACAGCTGCGACGTTTCCTGGGTTTCGCCAGTTTCTACAGGAGATAGAGATTCTTTACTACAGCAGGGTGGCCGCCCCATTGGTCCCACTGGTCCCTTTACTTGAGCCGATTCAACTATACCCTCTCCTACCACCATGGTTCCCGAAATGGCAAGCCTGATGCTCTATCCTGGCTGTACTCCCTGGATCCATCACACTCAGACCCTGAACCCTTCATGCCCTCTTTCTAGATTGTTGGGGCAGCCACCTGGGAGATAGAGACACTGGTGAGGGAGGCTCAGCGGGTCTCTCCTGATTCTGGTTTTGGGTTTAGTATTCCCACAACTCCCTCACTAGTGCAGCTAGTGGCACAACCCCCTTCATGGCAACTTCAGGTTTCCAACCCCCTCTGTTTCACGCACAAGAAAGTGAGGTGGTCTTCTTCCCTATTCAAGCCTACTTAATCAGTTGTAAGGAGGACTGGCAAACATGCCACCCTGACTCACTCCTCTTGGCACAGCCAATGCCTGGTGGAACTACGTGGTTCCCCTGCTGCCCAGTACCAGCCCAGACAGAAGGTTTAGCCCTCCTACCGGGACTTGCCCGGCGGTTCGCAAAAGTTGTCTGCATCCCTCCGGGTCCACCCTATATTCCAACGTCTCTCAGCTGAAGCCTGTGTCCATGAGCGTCCTGAGCAGTTCTGGCATAAAGCTGCACCAGTGTGTCAATTCATACAGCACTCCGGTGCTGCAGATCCAAAAGAGGCATGATGGCACACATTATGACATTGAAATCTGTGTGCTTTGTTTCAATATGTTTCCCCCGGTGTCCACCTGTTAATCTAAAAACATATCCATCGACTGTTCATAATCACATGGATGCAGTTATAATGTGTTGTGATTGAGACCCTGACCCACCAAACATCCGGGATGCTGTTTTCCGGGGGGGAAGTTCACTGATGTCTCGTTGGAAGGGTTAATCGTCGCAATTATTTTTTTCAATATGAGTTGCCAGAGACAGTAACTACAACACCACAATAGTGGAAGGAGTCACGTTATCGTCACTATCAACTGTGGGAGTAGCCTGGCTCTGCTGCTGGGGACAGATGCTGTTTAACGGGCAGAAACGTGATGAAGAGTCGGTAGGACAGACAGACACTTTTCCACATATTACTGCAGTATTTTTCCCTCATAAGTTGCCAAAGACACTACCAGTTATGTAACGTTACATTTCCATTTAGGGCATTTAGCAGATGCTTTTGTCCAAAGCGAATTACAGTAATTCATACATACATACATGCGCACACTGATGGCTGCCATGCAAGGTGCTGACCAGCACATTAGGAACAGTCTGGGGTTCAGTATCTTGCCCAAGGACACTTCGACATGCAGACCAGGGGAATCAAACTTATGACCTTCCAATAACAAGACACTGGCTCTAACCCTGAGCCACATTGCTTTGTAGGGTGAAGTGTGGGACCTGTCAAGGATCTGTTTAGCTGTCAGGCTGTGAATATCGTCAGATCAACACACCCCTGATCCACTCCTGCTGCTGTCCCATTCACACAGACACTGGCTCGTCTCTGCTGCAGCTCTAATACTACCTCCAGAGGTGCAGCAAAGCCACAATGAAACTGCCCCCCCTCTCCGCCTCTGTCACTTTAACATAAGCCCCATTCCCTTGCCCTCTCAGTGCGGGAATCATGCCCAAATACTCAGCGTCGCCATCTGTGTTAAAGTGACAGAGGCGGAGAGGGGGGACAGCTTCGTTTCACCTCAGATCCGCCACTGGAGGTAGTATCAGAGCCACATCATCACATTTTAGATGTTGTAACGTAAACAACTTAACAAAGCATGTACTGTATTTTCCAGACTATAAGTCGCACTTTCTTTCATAGTTTGGCTGGTCCTGCAACTTATAGTCAGGTGCGACTTATTTATCAATATATTTAAATAAATTCATACTGACTGACATGACATTACCGTCTACAGCAGCAAGAGGCCGCTCTAGGCTTGTGACAACTATATGCTGCACCTGTACCACTGAAAAAATTAACTGAAACATTAACTTAAAGACAACTGAGAAAGACTGAACACAAACAAAATGCCCCCCAAAAGAAAATCCTATTCTGCAGATTACAAACTGCAGGTAGTTAAATATGCAGCGGAAAAAGGTAATCGAGCAGCAAAAAGAAAGTTTGGAGTGAGTGAGGAACTTGTGAGGGATTGGCGAAAAGCAAAGGTTACTCTTACTGCAATGAAGAAAACAAAGAAAGCTAATCGCAGGCTGAAAGCAAGATGGCCAGAGCTGGAGGAACGAGTCCACAGCTGGGTGCTTGAACAACGTGCTGCCGGGAGAGGCTTGTCAACGGTGCAGTTATATCTCCAAGCCCTGGTAGTTGCCAAGGAGATGAATATAAATGACTTTACAGACGGGCCTTCTTGGTGTTACCGCTGCATGCCACGCAACCGCCTCTCTATCAGAGCATGGACAACGGTGTGTCAGAAACTGCCAGCAGACTTCCAAGCCAAGGTCAACAGTTTCCGTGAGTTTGTTGAAAAGCAGGTACCTGAACACAATGTGTCACCGGATCATATTATCAACATGGACGAGGTCCCCCTCACGTTTGACATCCCCATGGGCCGAAGTGTCAAAGAGAAAGGGCAAAAAACTGTGAATATAGTGACGACTGGTCATGAGAAATCACATTTCACAGTGGTGCTGGCATGTTGGGGAGATGGATCGAAATTGCCACCGATGGTCATATTCAAACGGAAAACCGTGCCAAAAGAATCCCTTCCCCCCACAGTCATCGCGGCCATGAATGAGAAAGGGTGGATGGATCAAGAAATTATGAACTTTTGGCTTACAAAGTGCTACACTAAGAGTCCTGATGGCTTCTTTAAAACACGCAAAGCCCTGCTTTTGATGGACAGTATGCGAGCACACATAATGCCACAGTTCAAAGATAAAATAAAAGCTTGCAACTCCATACCTGCCATCATCCCTGGAGGCTTAACCAGAGTACTCCAGCCACTCGACATCTCAGTGAACCACAGCTTTAAGGCAGTCTTACATCGCCTGTGGGAGGAGTGGATGGTGAATGGAGAGCACAGCTTCCATTGTGTAGCTGTTAATGTGTTACCCTAACATACTGGACACCTACTGGTATTAAGCCTGTTCTTCTGTGTGCTGTTGTGTAGTCTAATAACTTAATAATACAAATAAATATCTGTTCTTGGTCTTGGATTTTGTGAAATACATTTCTAAATAAATGCGACTTATAGTCAGGTGC
>OMLP01032773.1:3819-14099 GCA_900302685.1 Spondyliosoma cantharus | reverse complement strand
ATCACTGTTTCCCTGTCGGGGTCTGCAAAGGTTAACGCTGGTTGCGGCTTCTGCTGCTCCTCCATTTTTTGAGACATCGTTCACTGTCCTCTTGTGTCAAGAGTTGTTAAACATGCGTCATATCTGCATGTGGAGAAGTGTAACATTTATTTAAGAACAGTTTCCACTCATTCTCATTGGATTTAAAAGTAGTAAATGTTAGTAGATATATCTGAGCAAATAGCAGAAGAGACCTCTTCATTTTTTCCTCTCCCCTCCAAACACAGCTAGTTTTTCTCTCTTGCACAGTAATATTATATCTCAACGTTATTGCAATTTTACACTGCTGGCTGCTCGTTGCGCTTCTTGTAAACACACGATTTCACTTGTTTCCACATAATCCCAAGTGGCAGTGTGCTTTGGAGGTTCTGATATATTCTGAGTGCTTGGGCATGAGAATACTTTATGCCAGTAATTCATACCTGCACGTGCTCAGTGTTTTAAATTACCTACTGATAAAGTTACTTTAATAGCAACTGCGATGCGAGCCATCATTGGAAAAAGGCAATTTTGTGCATGGCAAAGCAGAATAACAAAGTGATGATATAAAGATAATATCAGAAGGACAAATGAAGGAGACTGTGTTTTGCTTGATAGTCATGGTTGAGATAAACTTTGATGAGCGTAGCAGCTCTCAGGTTTTGACTTGCGGCAGTCTACAAGCCTGAGGTGTTCATCTTATATGTTGTAAATGAACTCTTTAAAATTTAAACATCGAGAAGCAGCCGGAACTTATAACTCTGTCCGAGGAAAATTCCACTTAAGGTTTCATGATTATAATACATGAATTTCTTCCACAGCGGTTTGGATTTTTAAAATCACATGTGCGTCTTATTTAAAAGTTTTATTATATTTTGACCCCACATCATTTCTCAGTGTGATCATCAAATGATACAGTACAACATAATATATTAATGATAAACAAAAAGTCAGATTAAAGTGCAATTTTTAGCAAAGATGTAAACAATCTATTGAGTCATGCAGGATGTTGTTGAGTATTCATTTATTAATGATGCAATGCTCCTTTCAGGGAAGCAAGACCACACGAAAGTAGTAATTGAAAATTGTGGGATGCACACATAAGTTTGATAGTTTGTGCTTCTTTTTGGGGGTGTTGGTCGCGGTTATGGTGCCATCACATCTTTGTGCAGCTTGACAGATGTGAATCAGGTCGACAACCTCGCTCAGGGACTTGTTGGAAGTGTTTTGACATCACTTTTCACACCTTCAGTCACAACAACAAACTTCCCTGAATAACTTTTTGACGCCAACGGCAAGGATATGAATTCTTTGCAGAATGTTAGTTAGGCTTTTACCATGTTGAAAATAATAAAACAGACTATAAACAGAATACTTGGAATCTGCTTATTCCTGTAAAAGCAGTTTGGTTTAGCAGAGAAACATTTAAAAGTCTATCGGTAGGATGCAGGTGCTCATTAATCTCAGTCATCACATCATAGAGAAAAATATAGCGGAAGTTAAACTTAACACAACCTGTGTTCTACTTTTCAGTCAGCAAAAACAAAATCTGCCTGAACAATATCAATATTTTACAGGGCTAAGCCAACATCTCATTTTGTCCCACAAACAAAAGTTTTTTGCAACAAAATGTTGTGAGACTTGCCCTCTGCAGCAGACTGTAAACTGTGCTGTCTTTAACACTTTATACGTGTCAGTTTAGAGGTTAATAAAGCTCCATTTCATTGAAATAAACCGATGTGCGCACCGATGTGTACAAACGGTGATTGATGGGCATTTTGATCGCAGCAGTCAGCTAATATCGCCTTATATTTATACTGTATGTTTGTAAAGTGACCAAAGTTGTAGTTAGTGACTTTATATAAATGTTCTTGACTTTTTCCAGATGCATCTTGACACTTCGCTCATCTCCATTCCGCAGAAAACGAACCTTGCTGAATAAAAGATGAAGATGATTTTAAGATGGCACCAAGATGCAGCAGCTTAAAACATGTTGCTCCCTTAAGTGTTTTTGATTAACAGTTTGAAAAAAAACTGTCTCTAGGGCGCGCAGTTTCATTTGCAGCATATTTTGTCGTACTAGTGATGCGAAAAATACCAGTTTCCAATATTCAGGCAACAAATGTCTTGAAAATATTAATACGAGCAGTTGTACAAGATCTTTGAACAATGAAGTGTTTCTAGATTAAAGTAAACAGCATAGCAAAAACAATTCACTGCCAAGATAGTTTTAGAAACTTGGGGTTACGAACACATTTTCATGTTGAGGTTGGTACTGACTCAATATCGGCACGCAAAATCTAAAGTTGCAGAGACCTGTAGGTCAGGTTTGAGTACCCTTGTCTTGTGTTTAGGAATAGTTATTTAATTTTAAGGTGTTAGGAAAAGTGAGAGTATTCTTCATTGCATTACTAATTTCTCTTTAGTAATATTTTTATTATACCAATTGATAACTGTGAGACTTACAGCAGTGAGAAGAAAGACATCTTCCCTCTTCATTACTTCAAAACCACCAGTCGAGAGAACAGTGTGAAGGCGTGTTAGCGGTTTGCCTGCATGCTCTGACAAGAGCTCGTTAGCTGGATCGTATTCATGTTCGTGCAACAAGTACTCCCCCAATGTAACCAGGTTCTTTGGACGCAATCTCCTTGTACCCTGCTGGTGTGACGACATTTTCTCTTTTGATACCGGCAGTGGGAGTACTCGTACATGGGGTGAGATCTCTGAGATGAAGTAATTCCACTAATGACTGCCGTTCTGCTGACTGAATTAGGTTCAAGAGAGTGAACTGGAACAAAAGCACAGGAGAGGAAGGTGTCATGAAAATCCAGCAAGAATATGTAGGTGTTTGTGTTGGGGAGCGGTTCTACAGCGGATCCAAACTGATGCATTGTTACAACAAATTTTATTCTGGTTATCTGGGACATTCAGTCAACATTTCTGAATATGAAGACATGCCTTTAAAAAAGACGTAAACAAACACTCTTTTTTTGTTGTTGTCTATAGCTCCACTACGGTTACATAAGAAAAACATTTAATCATGGCAGACTAAAGCAAAACCTTGAATTTATTTTGCCATTTGTGCACATTTATTTCTTATATTGTCAAAAACAAAAATCATCTCAGCCTTGTAGAGATTCTTCCTCTTTTTCTACACTTGGTTCTCCAACCGATATCTCTGTTCACACTGCTGCAATGACCCAGTTTCCACTTGGAATGCAGTGGTGTCTACCTCCATCTAAACATGAGAAAAATGATAAAGGGTGTTGGAATTGTTCAGGGCCCAAGGGTCATCAGAGCATCGGCACATCAATGAACCTGTGAGCCTTCATACAAAGGCAGGCTGAAGGAGGTTGAGGTAATGTTTTGTACCCAACAACAGAAAAAGGAAGAAGATAAGGTTTTAGAGAAAACAAAGGGGGGTGAGCTCAAAAATGGGCTAAAATAAATTGAGGAAAAGAGTGCAGGAGGGAGGTGGAGGCAGCACAGAGGGAATAAATTGAGTGAGATTGGGTGAGGGTCAGAGGGGGAAAAATGCCAGTCGGGGAGGAAGAAAGTGAAATGAAACAAGACTGTAAAAGGAGCGGCAGAGAAAGACGGCGGAGGGAATACAGCAGTGGAAGGAAAGCGATGTGGAAAGAGGGGAAGGGGAAGATAAAAGTGGCAGGCAAACAGAGTTGAAGCAAAAGATTGGGAGGGGTTGGTGAGATGGCAAGATGAAAGAGGGGGGATTGTGGGTAGGGTGGCTGGAAAAGGAGCAGAGAGAAGAAAAAGCAGTGGAGGAGGGTAAAAGGGGAGCAGGAGAAGCTGACAGGATGGTGACAGTTGCTGCTGAGAGAGTTTAGATCTGAGCAGAGTCCGACTGCGCAGCCTGTACTTAATGTACACATCCATTAACACGGCATCTCCCTCGTGTTTCGCTTTATTGTACACTTGGAAATGTAGATGTGTATACTTACTGTACCACCAGAAACCCAACGACTTATCTTATTGTCAGAGGAAACTATAGGCTGTAATTATTGACTCTCAGACACATGGTGCATTATGATCAAATGAACTTACCATTGAGGAAAAAGACAAAGGGCCTTCAGATTCACTCGCTGTGTCACATATTTACACACTCTTCAATATGACATTGCGTGTATACTCAAAACCCCACATGGCATTGAGCGACACAGCCCATACTTACTGAAATTTACTGCCACCGTTGACATAGTGTGTAATTGATCACAGCGGCTCTCACTGTCCCTCTCCTGCTCCAGCTACACCGCCTGAGGCTTTCTGCATCATTCGTCATCACCAGGACCTGGTGTGTGCGTGTGCAGCTAACCTCTAAATATACACTGAAACAACCAGGCAAGACAAAAACACTTTGCCAAAGAGGTTTTGTATTTGGAAGTTTTACTTGCGTCACAGGTTATGGTTGAGTCTCGCTAAAATCACTCTGGGTAGTTTAGTGTTCAATGTAAACTAAGAGAATTACTGTTCGTCAAAAACAACATTTTAAAAGAACATTCATGACATTTACATGAATGTTTTTGATGTCTTATGCGGCAGTTATCCTGATGAGTAACTCTCAAGTTAATGCTACTTACCTGGCACCAAGTGACTGGCAGGTTAATGCAGCTGTTTGATTTGCAAATGTCTCAGAATTGCATGTAATGTCAATTAATTGTGTTATAAATGTAATTGCAATATCACGATAAGTGTGATACCCAAATCACAAGAAGTTGCACTGACAAAGGTAACGTGTGACTGTAGTGATGCAGAGATACAAATCTTGTCCTCCTAGATGTAAAATAACTTGTTTATTTGGTGCAGACCCCAACAAATCCATCAAATCCCTCATTATTATTTTAGCTTTTTCAGTGAAAATGATAATTAACGCTAAACACAAATCATTTGCAGTTGCAGTATCTGTCAACATAATCTCACTATGATTTTTGGATTGTATCGTGCAGGCCTAATCTGCACACTGCTGCTAACTTTGTGTTGTGGTTGACCCACCAAACCCCTGTGATTTAATAATGACCAAATTTACACAGACCAGGGCCTTCACCTCGGAAATACATATTTTTATTGCGCTCTTTTAAAACCGGCTTCATGCAGTAATCGTATATTACAGACTGCACGTTTCCCAACGTTGCTTCAGGGTAACCGACATGCAGGTTGTCTGTTGCCAGAGGGCGTTTTAGATCGTCTGAAACTGACCCGTAGAGCTCATCCCAGCCCCATCCCTCCACTCAATCTTTCTCACCGCGGGTCTGTCTGCCCGCAGAGTCTTGGCCTATCCTTGATCCAGCCGAGAGTGAGCAGGAGCACAACAGAGAGCAAGTTCACTGCTGATTAATGGGACAATACTTAATAAGGCCTCACAAAGGTCGGGGAGAGAGTCATGGAACAGACAGACACACAGAGACAAACTGTGAGGTCCAAAGAGCTTTCAGACAGAATTGCATTTTTTCCAGGTCTGTCAACTCAAAAACAGCAGCTCAGTTTTGCTCTTTAGATCATGAAGTGGAAAGAGTTTGTGAGTATTTAAGGCATTTCTGCTTGGCAGTGAAAAATATAGAACTAATGTTTTTTTTGGAGCTCAAATGGATTTTCTGAAGTGGACTAAGCAGTGACACGCTGGACTTTTGGTTTTGTGGTGCTGGATCAGTTATTCTTGAATCGATCGTCTGAGTAAGTTCTTTGAGTTTGAGGCAAACGGGCTGGACATCACACAACATCAATTAGAAACAAATCCCTCAGCAAAAGGCTTTTATCTGAGATCAACATGAAGATAAATGGCTTTTACATTCAAATAGTAGTTTATGCTTGATCTTTTCGTTTAGAAACACGAGTGTGTTGGAGAGCTTTTTCAGTTTTAAGCGGTTTGTTGTGGAGGTGTTTGAATAGGGAGAACGTCCCTCGACTGAAGTACGCCGATTCAAGTGTGCCTCCTCTTCTATGTTCGATCAGGAGAGGTTCAAGGTTTGATGAGGATAATGAAGTCCTGTGGTTAGGTTTTGCACAAAGATGGAGATGACGTAAGAGGTTGTGGCTACACAGACAATAATTGGACAAAGAGACAGACGGACATGACACTTGGATAGCTGTGTTTTGTGGCATCCTCACAGAAGGCGACAGAGAATTTACACACATGTATGCACAACACGCAACTGTTTTACACAAGCTGTCAGCTCATGCATGTTAAAGTCCTCCCTCTGTGTCTTGTTCCCCCTGTAAGCATCACAAAATATATATACGACAGATCTGAATCTACAAACACAGAGCTCATTGGTAATCCGTTTGACGTGAGTACGGCATGGAGTCCAGTTGAGGGGGGTTCAGCCGAGCTTGATGATGAGACTCATGATGGCACCAGTGGCACTTCACATCCAGAGCCATCAGGAACTCAACCATATAAACTTTTAATGCTTCCTTTCAAAACTACATGAAACATTAAAACGATGTCGCTGCCTTTTCCTCATTAGTGTCTGGCGAGGTCATGTAAAACTAAAGAATCAACTGTAAAGATGAGTTATGTATGTTGGTGTTCCACTTCACGTTAAAGTAAGAATATATTTTGGTGAAATGGGGACACATCTAGATTCCCTCTGCTAACATAGGATGAGACTATCACACATCTGTAAATAATGTTATCCTTCAGTTAAACAGTTCTTGTCTAGTTTGACAAGTGGATCAAAAATCTACTTCCCTGGGGTAAAGTTTTACCAGCCCCAGTGTTATAATACAACTTGATAATGGGAAGTTTATATTATCCGGTTAAGCCAATAAGGAAAATACAGGCCGAACAATTTAACCCAAAATAAGAAGCAAGATTGCTTTCATTGTAATTCTGTTTTTAGTGGGTTTGTAGGGTTCTGATGCAAAGTAGTTTGTTTGTTTTTTAACCAAGTTCTTTCTTTTGTGAAGTCTCATATTTTCAGAAGGAGTAAACGACGAACAACAAAAGAGGTACCTTTTTTTCTTCTTCTTCAACAAAACAGCATTATGTGTTCATCATTCCAAACTCACGAGCAGACAAACGTTCCCCATCGTCTTCATCATCATTTACCATATTAGTGCAGCTTTCACTCCTCAACCAAATGATGTATGCTACCAAACGGCGTACCCTTCATCAACATGTCACACCTCTTGTAAAGCATTTTATACAGCAAGTTCCAGTGTGGCGGCAACAACAGTGTAACATTCCTCACCAATCTACGAGGTTTGTGAAAGCCTGACACATTTTGTACTTTCAGTGTTTTCACCTCCTGTTTCCTCTTTGGCTCCGGACCAACAGTAGATTCAGGAATGAATGAATAAGTGAGTCTACAAGATGTATGTGTGCATCCAGCCGTCCCTGCATCAGTATAGATTTCCAAACAGATGTCGTGTTTACTTGCGCATAATCTGATTACAGCAAACGAGGATGTTTACACGGGTTGCTTGCTGGTGTGTTCCATTCATTTACCCGTTTCTGTGCTCCAGAGCGAAGTGTATCTAACGTGTAACTAATGCCCCCCTCTCACATTTACATGGCAATGTCACAAATTCCCTCCGGTATTCGGTGCAAAAAAACACATTTCTCCCACGATGCTAATGTGGTACAACCTTGTGGAACGGTGTAGGTCTGCAGCATAGGTTGGATCCGGTGGGAATAGATGTTGTGTGTGGGAGTTATGTATGCAGTTCGCATGGTAAGCAGAGAACAAGATTTAAAGATATAAATACTGTACTTGGTTGAAAAAGATCATTATAGCCACACTCCAGTCAGTGTTACTTCACGTTATTTATTAAAAAAAAATTCGCAGACAACCAGGGTGTCAACAGTCGGACTTTAATCCATTACGGTGGTCTCAAGCTTGCCGTTCTAGCAATAGCAACACCATTAGCATGGATATTGAGCGTAGCCACCGACTCTTTCCTGATCGTCCACACTAGCTTTTGTCTTCTCAGTGAGTCATACTTCATCCTCCAAGCTGACGCAGGCGCATTTCCATACTTCACAGATTAAATAGTAAAATAAAAGGTTACGTTTTGTCATTTTTAATTGAAAGTGTCAGAACATTATGAGCCTTTTGAGAAGCTGCTAGATTATTGCGTGTTGCAGCACTCAGTAAAAACAGATGCTTGGTTGTACCTGGACAATGTGTTTAAGTTTCAGTTTTAACATATAGTTCTAGTTTGTTTTCTTGGACGTGTTCTGTGTCTTGATGACGTAAGCATTTGACTTGTTGGTGTGTGAGAGCAGCAGAGTTGCTGTGCAAGTCTTCTATTGATTTCCTCTTTCGGTCTTTTGTTCTCTCTTTGCGCCGTCTTGACTGGTGAGTGTCTGGGGCTAGAAAATATTTGCTCTGCTTCATTGCTGTTGTTGCTGCAGACTTGTGATCTCTTCGGGGGGTACGACCAAGCTGTGGCCTGTTGCTCCCCCTACAGGGAGGTCAGAGAGCAGGTTGAGCCACGGGCAGCGCTCCTGGAATTGATTCAGTTCCTTGTTCAAGGACACTTGGGCTGCTAACTCAGAGTCAAAGTGTAAACATATTATTACAGGGTCGCTTGTATGACCACAGGCCCACACTGCTCCCACCTGAGCGTGGAGTTATAACTTGAATTACTTATTTCTCTGCAGCTGCACTTGCACAAAGATTGTCCTCACCAAATACAGCTTGACAAAATGAAATGAAGATGAGGGTGCACAGTGGGGGCTGAACACTGAGAAGTACAGTATTGTATTCCATTTTTTCTCCAGGAAAACGTTATTCCCACATCGAATGATTATTGTGTGATTCAGAATCCACGGCCAGAACATCATTGTATAGATGAATAGAAAACATTTCATTTAAACTATCTGTCCAGTCCTGTTTCTCTCAGACTGACGGCTCCTCTGCTCGAATTATTCAAGGCAACATTCTCAGTTTCACTTCATGAGATTGTTGATCTTTGCATACATTCCTGTCATCATTAGTGTCAGTCTGCCCCACAGCAGTGTTAGTGTTAAGCCTAGTTAAACACGATGGCTGATGCACTGGTGGGTCAATACAATCTGTCAATATTGTTTTAACACGGATATATTTTGTGTTTGCAAATGGATCAGCTGCATTTGTGCTCCAGCTCAGAGCACGAGATAGAAGTGTTGCTCTTCCTGCTTCTCAGAAGATGCTTCCGTTCGTTGTCGCTAATCGTGTCGGTCAGACGAATTATTTTGTCGAAATCATCTGAATAATTTCAGCTGAAGACGAGTGCTTGTATTTCATCCTTCTGACACTCAGGAGGGAGTTGCACGGCAAAGTGGTTTCTTATCTGATAGGTGTGACATCTGCAGGCAGTGACCCAGCAGTGATACGGGAGCCGATTTCATCAGCGATCCAGACACCAGCACTATTCAATTTTTCTCAGAGATAATGGAGTGTCGGCGCGCTGGAACATGCAAACTGGCTTCACGTGAACACACGCGAGCAAATAAAGTGCTTCACCTTTTTGCTCTTTACACACAATCATTTCCTCCTCTTGTCTTCATGCATCTGATCTCTCTATCTCAATTTTCCCTTTTTCAGTCATCCTCTGAATCTCCATCATCTTCCTCTCTCAGCCTCTGAAGCCTCGTCTGTCTGCTCAGCAGATGACTTCCTAATGATTTATTGACGATGTCGGGGCTTCGCAGCTGTCCCAGAAAATCTTTATCTGAATTTTTAGCTTGTATGATTTTGATGTTAGAGTTTTGTGAAGTCCTGTGCACAGTGGAGTGAATCTTTCATGTGCACCGATGTAGTTTGTTTTTTGTTTTTTTTTACAGTTGACTTGTAGTTTCTTATTTTTAATCCTTCGCTGTTCTTCAAATTACAGGGAGTGTATTTAAAAAAATATATTATGATATTAGCTTATGTGTTGTGATCCACTGTGTATATTTAACCTCTATATACACCGACTGCTCCCACTGGAGAGCCTCCAGTTGTCAGGACGAGGTGGACAAAACATGCGCTCAGTTAATGATCGTAATTTGATTGGCTTCATTTTAGCTGCAGTTGTGATCCATTCTGGTCGGCTCTGATAACGATCCTTGGGATCAACTGAGGACATCTCTAAGAGATGTTTGAGGTTCGGGGAATTAAAAATCCACTATTCTTCAAAATCTACTAAGAGAACCCGTCAGCACATCTCTGCCTCTCACTATCTCCCCTGCATCTGTCTTTGTCCCCAGTCCTGATTCACATTATCTCATGTCTCATTTACTTTCTCCACACGCTCCCTCTATCATCTCATCTCATCTCCAT
>OMLP01032772.1:0-19750 GCA_900302685.1 Spondyliosoma cantharus | reverse complement strand
ATCCAGTGACTCTCATGTCAGTGCAAATCCGTAATCCCCCAGCAGCCATGCATCAGCAGCCACATAACCTCCGTGTTCATAGACTTCACGCTGTGAGTCAGTACAATCACAGCCACAGTGTTCCTCCCTGGAGATTTATATTTTACACAGCTCACAGCTCAGTATGTGCTGCTGTGTATTACATTTCTCTGCTGGGGGACAGTTCAGGAGTGGTCTCCAGAGCTTTAGGATTTTTGTTCACTGCATTCAGTGCATTCAGTACATAAGTAATTATTTCATGTGTTCCTCTTCAGGGTAAAGAGGAATCCTTTTCCTCTAATCTTAGTTTTCTGTAGCCTCCTACCATCGGCGACGTCAGTTTGGTACGAAGAAAGAAATCCAAACTTGCCTCACATAGCAAATCTAATTTTACCACATCAGTGACTAAGCTTGTAATTTGAGATGCATCTTTGCACAATGATGCCACAAAATCCATAACAGTCCTGTGTCAAACTCTAAAACTCAAGGAATTTAAACAGAATATGATGTGATGTGTCAATCAGTAAGTCATTCCTATCTTCCCAGGGGTCCTATGTATCAAAGGTCTTATGTTCCTCAGCACTATGATTAGTATTTGACCCGAGCACAATAGCAGATTTATATAGGAATTTGGAAACATTGCAACGTGGGAACCCTATCAGCATAAGAACTGGGGGAAATATGGCTTTTGTAACATAGGAACTTCAAAACATAGGCCCCTGGGAATATGAGAACTCAGAAACATCGGACCTTGGGAACAGAGATCCCTAGGAACATTGGACCCTGGGAACATAACAACTAGTGAACAAGGGCGCTGGGAACATAGGACCCCAGGGACATAAGAAATGGGGAATATAGGAACTTGGAAACATAGGATATTGGGAACATGGGAACTTAGAAACATAGGCACCTGGGACCTTGGGAACCTGGGCCATTGTTAACACTGGACCCTGGAAACATAAGAACTAGGGAACAAGGGACCTTAGGAACATAGCACCCTTGGAACATATGACAATGGGAACATTGGACCCTTAAAACATATGATCTTGGAAACATTGGACCATGGGAAAATGTTGTAGCATTTTCCCATGGTCCAATGTTTCCATTGGAGAGTATTTAATAGTAGTGGAGAGAGTTTTTGATAAAAATTACAGAATACAATCACACTCCCCATCATGGCCATCACCTGACAAACCACACAGCAATTATCCTCTATCACATAAAAGGAGTGTTTCTATCCAATGTGATTCTCTGACTGATCAGGTCAAAATTTCAATCCATCAAATACCTTTATTTTGGACCAAATAAATTCATAAAACAAATAGCTTTCCAACGAGCCCCTGCTTACAAGCTAAAGTAAGATGGTGAACATAGTTACCTGTTAAACATCGGAGCGTTGGCATCATCATTGTGAGTATGTTAGCAATCTTTGAAAAGTTGCTGGCATTGCTGTAAGACTGAGATAAAGTGCTTCTAAATCTAACTTCTGCTTTTTCAGTATTTGTCACTATGTCCCCACCTGTCATTGTTCATCTAGTTTTTTTTATTATAGATTTTCCAGTTTCACTTGGTTTTGCTTAGGTTGATACCCCGACATTCATACGCCCCTAAGTGTTGCAGAGAAAAATCAAACACAAAAAAAAACCTGATGCTACAATGAGTGTAATAGACCGTAAAAGGTGTATTTTCCTTTTAAACTGACAAAATGATGCAGAAGCAGAATTGATTTGAGCTGAAAAGGTTCTCTTCGTGTCTAATGTAGCAAACTAAAGGCCTTGATAATGTGAAAGGCAGTCACTTCATCTCATTGAGTCCTGTTTTGAAAGCAGTTCAGGTGGATACGTTCGGCTGTAAGGGGGAGGAGACATAATGAGTTAATGGTCAAAATGACAAGCAGCAATTTGCTTGTAAATCTTTTCATGGTGTAAGGCAGGGGAACAGTTGACAGTGATAAGTTAAGAGTTGACTTTTATTCAAATATAGAGTGTATGTAACAGCTGGTTTGCATATAGATCTGACCGCACTTTGTCATCAAGAGGACTGCTTATTGTATATGTTTGATATATTTTTTGGGAATACTACTGTTTTAAAGATATTTATTTATTCATTTTTGGAGTTTGACAAGCCACTACACATGTCCATCTCTTTCATTATGATGACTTAATATCCTCTTCAAGCTCTGATTTTATTAGTGTGATGGATTGACAGCATGTTTTTCTTGGGGTACATCAAAGTGTTGACCCACAGTGCCACCATCTGTAAAATAGGAACCAGCCCAACCAGATGACATGCATGTTAGTGCCAATCATGGCAGTACGTACTGTGGACTGTTTGCTAATTCTTCTCTCTCGTGCCTGGTTCTCCAAACATTTCTTGTCTCCGCTGTGGTAAAAAACTGTAGCTAATTAGCATGTTACAGTTAACACTTTTTTTTAATAGATTTTTTTGTCTAATCCCGCAGTTTCTCTTTGTTGTTTATATCTCTGAGTTTTCTGATTTGCATGAATCCCTACTTTCCTTTGACTGGGTTTTTATCGTACATGATTATTGTCATATGGTGGGTTGTGAAATGCTTTGTATTGGATTGCCTTAACTGAAAATTAATTAAAAAAATGACTACTTTTATAAAAGTTATTGGAGCGTTTGTACTTTGATTTCAGTGGTCAGTGTTATAATTTGTTACTTAAAAGACGCAACAATGTGATTAACTGAAAAAAAGTCATGCTGCTGGTTGCTGATTAGCTGAGAGGGGTTGAGAGCCACATGCTTGAGGGAAATTTATGAGTGGGCAAACTCATAAACATTCACATTATTCAACACTTTCACATAATACCTATAAAAATAAAAAGTCTGTACATGTTAGTGGTTTTGTCACAGCACAACATCATGTCTAGGACAAGGCATCAGTCGTGTTGTCTGTTCTTTTCTATATTTTTATAATCGGTGGTATATATATACTATATATACTATATATATAGTAGTGGTTTCGGCCTAACGTTAGGGGGTCAATGTCACTGAGAAGTTTATTGTCCTCTACTGAATGACAATGTTCCTGCATTTGTAAATTGATTTGAGGGGTCAAGTATGCATTCAGCTTGAATTCAACCAGTTATTATGGATTGGATTTCAATGGCAGGTTTAGTTAGCCATTGAGTCAATTTGTACAGTGGCCCTGAGAGCTCCCAGCACTGCAACTTAAGAAAACACGTGCAAAAAGACAGAACACAAGCAAATTAAGAAACTGTGTTCTTGATTTTACCTTCTCCACCCAGAAGTGGTAGATAATGTGCAGAGGCGACTTGGCTTTCAGTCCAACCAGCTCATTACAATCAGTGTAAGATACTCAAGATGCAAAATGATAACATGAGAATAACCATTATCTCTCTTAGATATAATCAGTGAGCGCTACTGATGACAGATTTCTGCAAACGCCTCGTTATGAGAGGTTTGCCACTGGCGTAATCAGTCCATCTATTCATACAATACAACTCTGCTTCCAGGTAGATGTATGTTCAAAGTGTACCCGACCCACTGCAAGGAATTATACTATTTCCTTCTTTTTCAGTGTATTTGTAGTCCTGGATTACTGGTGTTTTGCTCGATAGATCTGACAGACTTTTCCAATAAATGAAGAGCCCATCTTGTTGTAAAAATAATAAAAAAAAAAAGAATAAAACATAACAATGCTTCCATCATAGAAATCTTTGCCAAATCCCAATGAAGCTAGACTCAGATCCGTGCACAGGTAGGACCAGTGTTTTTACATTCAAATGAAGCCATGTCTTAATGTCCTTACTGTTCACTTTCTAATGTCTTTCTTCAACAATGTGTTGAAGATTTACTAAATAAAAGTCAAAGACAAACACATATTCATACAGCCCATTAAATCTAAAATAAGACACTGTTTTAAAAACCGTGCTAATTGGATCTCCTTCCAAAAACAAATGCAAATGTCATATCAAACTTAATTGCATTGTTTACCGTCACTCTTCCACAAACTACCACTTGTCTTTGCGGGGCTCACAGATAAAGTTCCAAACAAACAAGAGCAGTTTCTCCCACACCGAGCTAGAAGGAAACGTTGAGGTGGTTCTTTTCCACCTTACGCAAGATTTTCCTCTGTAAATTATTCGGTTTGCATCATCTCTTGTCTCAGCAGACCGTGGTGGGTGTGGCGACAGCTGTCACAAAACTGATTAGAATCCTGAATATTATCCTGAGTTATAAAGGATATATATAAATATGTTCACCTCAGCTGACAATAGCCTCCCTCAGCAATATTGCTGTCAAAATGCAAGTGGTCTATTTGCTCCTCTGAAAATGCCTTATTATAACAAATAAAGAGTGAGCACAAACAGTTGTTGCACCAACGTTTTCTCATCCTTTCATCTTGTTTTTAAAAAGCATGGGATTTAACTGGGCTTTCCTGCCCACATTTTAAGTGGAATTTGCTGTCTGGAAGGGATTCGCTTGAACACACTCCAGAGATTTCTGGGTTATATAAAGTTTCTGGGTCAAGGAATAACAAGATAGGGGAAAAGAGTAATTTCCTAAGTTTTTGGATGGACTGTTCTGTACTTGAGAGGCTTCCATATAATTCACAGGGTGGGAGAATAATTCCAACAGACTGAAACTAATGAGCATGAAAGGTTATCCAAATAATGGCTGGATAAATAAGCTCTGCTGTTATCCTCCCCTAATATCTGTTTGGTGTATAAGACCCTTTGCTGCATTGCTCCTGCCTGTCAGAAAGTGTATGTGCTTGCTTTCACAATAAGTTTTCTATGTATAATTCCCAAACAACAAACTCAACTTTCCAAAGTGAAGGGACTCTCAAACATTAAAAACACAAAAGGTAAAACTGATCTTAGTGAATCGATTTTAAAATGGTTGTCGGATCCAAAAGGACTGTTTTGTTTATCTTTGTGTCAGAATTCTGACCGTTGGTTTCAGTTTTTACCGAGGTTTGTAAGCCAAATAGAAAAATGCCATTGGTATCTTGTGGTCTCTGCATTTTTTGTCAGCAATCAAGAGTTTTTGTAGTTGGCAAGAGTTGGTTTGTGGAAAAAAAAACGTCAAATTTAGCTAGTTAGCTGGGGTTACCAATGCTAATGTTTGCTAGTGTTAGCAAAGTTGACATTTGCTAGCTAGCTTTGGCATCGTTGGCGTACATTCTTAATACTATATAGTCAGTTTTCTTGTTGGTCACATTATAGACAGAAAATATCAAAAAGCAAGTGTTTGAAAATAAGATTAAGATTAAAAATGTACAACATGAAGTGAGAATGTCACATTTCAAGCCTAAAGTCAGCTTCCTCTACAAGGTTTCCCCTCAGCCTTTGCCCAGGCCACTGAAGTGTTTCACTGAAACAGTTTGCCTCTTCTATTTTAGTTCACCCAGATTCGCTCTTTGCCCTGACAGTGTTGTCTAATGCATGGCGGGCATCAAACAACACTTGTGTGTTGGCACAGGACTGCTGATTGGCCTTTAACCCTCCTACGGCAGTGCTGTGGTCACACTCGTGTTGCTGCTGTTGTGTCAACTGTCTCCCACAAATAAGATGAAGATGGCAGAAGCAGCTGGGATGTTAACAATTATCTGACTACTGCCAAGCAGTTTTATGACTTGGCAAACGCTGGAGTCATGAAATGAGATGCACAGATGCAGATGTTCAGCTGAATTAAGCCCTGAACACACACTCTCAGCAGCCTCATATTACAGTGAATGTAAACTTATTCAGAAATGTCACCTTAGAAAATGTCTTGACCAATAAGTATATGAAACATTTCCTCTGAATTACTATTACAATCATCAGTCATCATTTCTCTGCCTATGATTTCTCTCAACCAAAAGATTAAAAATAATTAGACTACAGCCCACACAAAGACAAAACATTAGTAAACTATTTAAACAGTTTTTACATGATTACATAAAGTGGCAAATCTCCACAATAATCATTTTTATTATCCAGAGATTGCCGAATGTTTCTGCAATTTTGTTTGCTGCCTCAGTCTGTCTCAGGGCAGTTTTTAACTGAACATTTGTCATGCGGCATTCCTGTCATGACTGCATCATCCTTCTCTTCTGTGTCTCACTGTGCTTATCTTGTGTTTGTCTTTATGGCCCTCTTTTCCCACATCTGCACTCTGGGGGTCTTCAGCCCAGAGAAGTTTAGAAAACGGATGAATGCATGAATGGATGGATGGATGGATGTTTCAGCAGAGACGACAGTCACTCCCAGTCATTTGTCTGATTGTCTGTGTTGTTGTCAGTTTGCTGTAATATCAAACCAGCACATCACATACTGTATGAGTTTGTTTCACATCTGCTGTGGAATGGAAATGTATAAGTATGTTCAGGAAAATAAACTTTCATACTGTTACATTCCACCACAGCTGCTGTGGCCTTTGTTTGGGTTTAAGTTATTTACGTTAGTACAGTGACTCATACCAGTCTCTTACTGTTACTGGAAAATCTCAGATCACAGTCCCATACTTCCACTGCCTTTTCTGGAAACGGGAAACCCTAAAGAAGCCATTTTTGGGGGGCAAAGATGAGGATAAGCAGGAACTAACAGTCCTGAGGGAGTTCAATGAACCACAAGACCTCATCGTCTATGCTCCTGTTCCTCCTGGATGTGTCTGCTGCAAACGTACAAGTTTGCCCCTGTGGCTACAGCCTCTGGGCAGTGAAAGAAACTGCAGATAGAATCATACAAGGTCAGGCTCCTCTGCAGGGGAACTGGCTTCACTCTGCTTGATATAAAGTGAGGAGTTCAAGACTTTCACACAGCTGCTCCTCTCACATGCCAGCTGAGGTGATGTAGACACCTGGTAAGGATGCGCAACCTTTGGAGAAGCGTCTGGCATGACCTACATTAGGAGCACCCCGGAGTAGAGGCACACGCGAAGCGGAACTGGAGCTATAGTTTGTGGAAGTTTCGATATCACACTTGACAGGAATCACTGAATCAAGGGGGAAAAAAGTTGGTTTATGTGTTCAACTTTCCTGAGCAGCAGATCAGCTGGTTTCCAGATTAACTGGTGACCTTTGTCTGAATGCATCTTTGTCTACTTGGAGGATAAGGGAGTAAAATTCTTTTAATAATCTGTCTTAGATTTTATTAAATGTTCCTCTCGGTTGGTGGTTTGTTGCCAGAAACTGATCTCACATTGAGAAAGATTTCACACCACCTATTCAATATCTTGAGCAAAAAGTTTAAGCGAAAAGAGGCATCAATTCCACATTTCTTCTATGTCAGACGCAGCCAACAAATAAGGAAAAATGTTTTGATTTGCCATTTGAAAAGGGCACTCGCACACAGATAAAAAGGGCAGCAGCTTTCTTCCCCCGAACCCCATCCCTCTCATTCAGGCTACTGATTCCATGTGGGCCTGGATATCACAAACAATTTAATGCATGTGAGGCGACACAGAGAGGTCACAGCGTCTGGAGATATTCAGCTGGAACCATGAAGCCAAGACCAGTTTCAGTCTTACTCAAAATGGAAATAGCCAACATGTTCACGAGCAACTCCAAGTCAGAGTAATGCAACAAGACTGTGTGAGTGTAGGGATCAATTCATGAGCAGAATTAGAGGAATTAGAGAATAAGCCATACATTATCCTGAGTAGTCAATAGGCCATTTCACAGTTTCCTAACTTTCCATCCAATTATCTGGAGGTCTACTCTTTAAGGGTATATAAAGAGGAGGGGAAGTGAGAGCAGTGATGAGAAGAGGATAATTAGTAAGAGCAACAGCAAGCAAGTAGCGCCGAGAAGTGTTTAATCCTTGAGAATTAATGAATGCACTTGAAAGCCCACGTCTGTTTTTTTTTCTGGGATAAACAAACCAGAATACAAAATTTTAAAAATGAGCTGCTGACGTCAATCTCAATCACAGTCCAACCTGGGCTCAATAATTCACGACCCGCATGCTCACTACTGTATTGCTTCAAATGTTTCGTTTATTTTGAAAGTGTAACCGGACGTGTAAATGTATTATTGCTAACTTGACCGTGGAATGAGCACGCGTCCTGTTTTACGCCTTGGTGAGTCAAAACGTGACACTGACACGGTGGTCCAGCAGGTCTATTACACGCTTTGGCATTAGACTGGGTTGTTCATTACTCAGGGTCAGGGGAGTGGATCCCAGCTAAGCTGAATCGAATTGAAAGCTTCTCTTTTCGAGCTAATTTCCTTTTGATGCCAATTCCAAAGCCAGAGAAATGACTCCCTTTGGTGCTACTATCACGTAGCCAGAAAACAAACTGATGATGCCCCACTGCCAAACATCAGCAGCCTCAGTTTATGGTGGCAGTCGCACACAGTCGTGTCAGGTCCACGGTAAAGGCACTCCCAGTTTAGCATTCTGAACCGACTGAGTACTGAGATCTCTTTATCTGTTAGTTATAATTCTTTGCCAAATTGTCTGTGTCAATGTACTGCTCTATTTTCTTGTCTAGGCTGCACGTCTAAGTGTATTTAACCATGCTTTTGAGTCGTGTGGTGTCTTGTCTGATCACTGAGCCTAACATCACAGTTTTTATCATTTTATCAGAGGAGAGGATCCAACAGAGAGATTTTGTGCTAAATATATTATGCCTTCCCAATTACATCTATTGGCTGCTTTACAGGTCCTTTCACTTTCTTTTGCTTTTCGTGTTTTTCAACTGGTGTCGTTATGTTTCTAGTTAAATGTGTTTTAAGTGATTAACATTCAAACATTACGCATTCAATACATGACGTGAGAAAAATGCTTTCACGTCTTCACACATCAGGTAACTGGGATGATGGTATTCAGAGGAGGGCTCTTTCTGTGTGGAGTTTGCATGTTCTCTCAGTGCTTGTGTGGGTTTCCTCCCAGCATACATCAAAAACACATAGGTTGACTCTCAGTTCAAAGGCGCTGGCTTACATCTGGAGTTGGTCCCCAGGCAGCGTATGGTGTCGGCCCACTGCTCCCCAGGGGTAGGTCGAATTCAGGGAAGTTTCAGCACGTTGTACTCAGTATGATTGTATGTGACGAACAAAGACTATTCTTCTTCATCCGTGTTCGTGTTTTCTGAAGATTTGCACATTTAAAGAGACTCGAAAATCTGCGTGCTGGTGGTTCCATAATGTTACAAATAATACAACTGAATAGCCAAAGACGCTGTGGTCTCCTTATGCATAATGTAAATCTCATATATTTGCATGATAACCAGTCACGCCCATGGGTTCTGTTGGCTAGGACACCTCTTCCCGTATCAAGGAAGGCTTCACATTCGGTAATCCCTTTATGGAGAAATAAATGAATTTTATTTCATCTGCGACTTGTGGAAACCCAATTGTGTGTGTGGGTGTGGGCACACCGTCACACTGACTCTAGTGTGTTAGACAGCACAGAAGTGACTCTGATATCCCGGCTGATTATCCTGGTGCGCGATTCCTAATCAAGACTTTATTCTTTTTCCAGCCGAGATGGAATTGCATGACTGCGCAGCTCGATTCACATCTCGTCCTCCGTGTGGATGAAACATGCTCATTCATTGTTTTCATCTACTCTGGCAGGCCTCACAAACAAGGCTTGGCAGTCAGGCTCGTGGGCTCTGCAAACCACAGATATGTTGAAACTTTACATTTCATCATGTTGCAACTTTACATATGTTTCTTGTCACTTTTAAATGTTATGTTGTGGTCAGGTTTAGGCACAAAATCAACTTGGTTAGGATTAGGAAAAGATCATATTTGATCCGTCACTACAGAGATGGATAACAATTACGGCAAACTCTTGTTAAGACTATCCAGTGGTTTCACGCTTGCACACATTAAAACGTCTCTAACAGTGGTATCTTGCATGGGGGCCATTAAATCAGCTCATATACATGTAAATGTGAACATCAACTTATATTGTCAAAATGTTCATATGATGCATATGACACAAACTAACTTGATCACATCCATGGTTTGTAGAAATTGCCAACACTTTATTCTGGCAACTGGGCTTTACCAAGATGAGCATAAACTGGTGTAATGAATCAGGAGATGACTTATCATAAGTATATGATTATATATTGGGTAACACATTTTGGATCAAGTAAAATGCAGATTAGAATTCGGGGTTAATGTATATGCAATTAAACACCGTAACTGACATGTAACATGACCTCCCGATTTGTCCTTAATCAAATTGATTGTAATTGGTGGCAAAGGTTGTGTTTGGATGTTGGGATAAGGGTCACAATGTGGATGCAGGGTTAATAAAGTGCACGCTGATAAGTGATTGGCTCCTGTATGGAAAGAGAGGAATACAAAATACAAAAAGAAAATATGGTGTGATAGGAGAAGAGAGAGACCCTGAGACTCATAGCTCTTCCCAGGAGTTAGTATTTGACTGGCTCGCCATTTGGTGCTAAAAGACATGGAAAAGAAAAAAACACTTATATTTCAGTATTACTTCTAATTAGCCTGAGTTGGCTTGTGGCACAGTTCTCAATCAGGTTTATTACTGGATTTAAATGTGAGATTTTAAGATTTGCTAAAGAGACACTTTTAATCAGCAGATAGCATCAGCAGTGAGTAATTGGGATACAATGCAGGTCACTGAACATATACAAAGACACAGTCGAGTAACAGTTTATTAATGAAAAAATGTGTTAGGTTTGCTCTAGGCTGCTGTGTTGTTGTTGCTTGTGTGTGCGTTTCGTCCTCCTGATGTGTGTGCACGCCAGGTTCTTACATATTTGCATGGAAACCAGAAGACACCTGTTATAATTAGCAATGTGAATGATGCAGATGCTGCAGAAAAAAAGATTCTGATTTTGGTGATCAGCTTGAATTATTCTCTGTCACAGTGTGTGTGAACCAGGGTGGGGCAGCACACCGAAGAACATCTTCAGCTGGTAAATGTCGCCATCTTCTGGAGATAAAATGCACTGACAGCTAGTGTGAGTGGTTGTGTTTCCCTCAGGTTATCTTTGGTCAAATCTTCATCAGACCATTGTACAAATGTAATTTAAAGTGCACAATTCATGTCCAGAAATAAACTGTCAATAAAGTCTTGAGTTTACTTCCATCTTGTAGTTTTAGAAAACGAGTCATGATGTTGCCATGGCTCTGCAAGCACTGGAGTTCACCTGTTATGAGCAACTTTACATTACAGTAGCATATGGGAGAAGTCTGGTTCAGTCCAAAACTTATAATGAATATTTAATTATGGTTAATTATATCCACCTGGTACCAGCCCTAGCCCTGTAGTTGTAAATCAGTCTCTAATTACTGTATATGGTTAAAGTTTAAACACTTTAAAAGTTGTATTTTCGCGACATTTCAATTTGTTATAGATGTGAACAAGCTAATTTTACTTAAACGTAGACCTATATATCCATCATTAAAACTGAGTTAATAGATGATAAGCCAGATGTTCTCTTCACTCCTCATTATTCGGCACTGGGGCATACTAGTAAATTCTGTCGTCACACCAAGTTTTTATAGATCCTAAATGAAACAATCAGTGGTGGAAGAAATACTGATATGGTTTACTCAAGTAAAATTAGCAATAATAAAATTACTCCAATACAAGTAAAAGCCATGCATTCATAATTTTACTGATGTAATGCACAGAAATGGAGGCAAAATGTACTTGTATCAAGTGTAAAAGCAGGGTACTAATGCTGAATGGCACCATTTAGAGTATTATATTATTTGTACATTACTTTATTATTATTAGAAATGAAACATGTAAAAAGTATCTCACCACTGTAAAGGTAGCTCTTGGTTTACCACTTTTTATACTTCTAGGTAGTTTTTGTAACAGAGCATCATGTCTTATAAATCAATCTTATGTTTTATCAGTGTTAGATAAAGTACCCCAAAGTCATACTTGAGTAAAAATATCATGTTAAAATATTATTTTAGTAAAAGTGACAGTCACCTTTACGAATAGTGCTCGAGTAAAATTCTTAAAGTATCTGATATCAACTGTACTGTACTTGTAACAGGTGTCTAATTTTAAAGTATTAAAAGTACAAGTTATTATCAATGTAGTTGATAATTATATCCAATATTCAGCATTTTTGTGATTATTGAACCAGTGTAGAGATTTTTTTTTATCAGATTGCTGATATATATAGATGACTTTGGCCCTGATGCAGCAAAGTAACTAGTAACTAAAATGATCAAATACATGTAGTGGGTGAAGGCACAATATTTTCCTCCAAAATGTACTGGAATGGAAGTGAAAAGTAGCAGAAAATGTAAATATTCAAATTAAGGTAAGTACCATAAAACTGAACTTAAATGCAGTACTTGAGTAAATGTACTCAATGTTACATTCCATCACTGTCTTTTATGTATAATCTTGATCTTGAAGTAGGCCTAACAAGCCAACAGCTGTGAGATATTAAATACTTAATGTAGTTCAGTGGAAGTATGGAGTTTGAAGTCCGGTAAAAGTACCTCACATAATAGTACAAAATAAATACATGACGTAGGTAAATGTATTACGTCATTCCTAATGACAATGATTTCAACAACAAACCGGAAGATCAACAGTAACCGTCTGCGGCTGCGCAGTGCCTCGCTATCTTGGCTGTTTATCGGTAGCAATGGCACCAACAGAGAAGGATGTCGAGTGGCAGACCGATCTAATTATCAACTGTCTTCTTGAGGACGGGGTTGACAATAGAGGTTTATTTGATTGCTCCGGAGAAATAGAGCCTGACGGCCCAGGAGACAGCGGTGAGTTCTGTTTGTCTAATGTCGAACATTACTGTACTGTGGCGGCTGCACCTCAGCGCTTTCGTTTTCACGACGTTGACGCCGAAGAGGTCGATATGTGATAATCTGTACTGTATCTAAATTGTAATGGTTACAGCGGACGAAAGGACTGTCCTGTTGCGTTATCACACAGGTTTTGTCAAACGGTGTAAGATGTGTCCCTCCGCCTGTTCATTGTTCTTAAACCATTAAAAATGTCACATTTCCGTCGCGTAGGTCACAGGTAGGGCACAGTGCTCCTTCGCCTCACTGTTCACCTCTGTCTTCATCAGCACTTCCATTATTTTGTTTATGTTAACAAGCTAGGTGAGCAGAGAAACCCCCCTCACTTATATCCCTCAATATTAGACATGTCTACTCTGTAAATACGTAATACGTAAAGCAGGTACGTTAAAGGTGCATTATGTGGTTTTGGGGAAGGAATTTTAATCAGAAGAGAAAGATGAGCCTAAACAAATCTCTTCACTCTAATGACTATACAAACTGACGCTAAAGGACAACAGAGTTTCATACTGTTTTACTTTGGTTATATGTGGCGGACCCTGCCACCTTTCTAGCTTCAAACAGTGTTCTGGGGACCTTACTCTCCTCTGAGAACAGCTTCAGTTATGAAAAAAAAATATATTTCTGAGTTTGTATTATTACCACATTCATATTGCCTACTACATAGTGCCCCATTTAACACTATGTTTTCATTATATTTATGTATTGTATTCATAATTATCAGTGGGGGAAAGAGTACTGAAAATCTGTACACAAGACAAAATAGAGTAGTGGTAGTAAAGTACAGCTACATTACCGAAAATACTTAAACTTAAATTAAAACTACTGGCAGTAAAATAACACTTAAGTAAAAGTACTAAGTATTTGTCTCAAACTCTTCCCAGATAATTAGTAAGTCTGAAATTGACTCGAAATGTAACTAGAATTTAACTCAAGCACTACCTGAACAATCACTTTGCACTCACTTGTTTGTTTTTTGTAAATATCTTATTTTTTTCTATTTATTTTCTTTATAACTTATACATATTTGTCTGATTATTTTTCCTGTACTTGTTGCATCTTGAGTTGTTACAAGTTAATTTCCCCATTGTGGAATAAATTAAACGGGGCGGCTCAGTGGGTAGAGCCGTTTGATCAGTGATCGGAAGGTCGCTGGTTCGAATCCAGGCTCCCTGGCGACTCATTCAGGGGTGTACCCTGGCCTTCGCCCATCGAGTAACTGGGATAGGCGCCAGTAATCCCCCTGAAAAAGGGGGGCAACATCACCGTGACCCCGTGAATAGAAAACGGAACAGAATAAATTAAGCCTATCTAATCAAATTATATATATCATATATCCCTTTTGTTATTGACTGTTAACACTTGTAAATGTGTATTCTTCTGTTTCTGTCATTAGATAATGATTTTGACGCAGCTGCGATAGCTAATAAACTTAAAAGTGTGGCTGATGCCCTGAATGATGACGTCAGATTTAAAGCTGCACTGACTGACCTGAAGAAAGCAGCAGCAACAGAGGTAAACATACTTGGTTAGTCTGTATATCATGTGCATATGTCTGTTGAAATACTTAAAAAAGAGAATAAGCAAATAATTTGTAAATAGATACAGCATTAAGTCAGGATGTGTTGTGATGTGTCAGATACAAGTGAGTTTCACTTCAGTCTTGAGATAAGAGGGTCCAGCACACTGCTCTTGCTCAGCATCACAATTTACTGTTACTATTACTATTTCGGTCCCACTGGAACTGTCTCAAGAGTGGTTCCACACTTTGAGAAGACGTTGAGTAGAGTAACCATAGCTGTAATCAGGATCCAAATGTATGTCTTCTTTGATGTCTTTATATTGACTTTCCTTCTGTGTAATATCTGGACCCCTGTTTCATCTCTCACCAGGCTGCAGAAGCAGCGTTTAGCAAAAGCGTGGAGGCCTTGTGTCAGACTCCGGTCCCTCAGAGTGCTGAAGCGGCTTCAGATATCCAGCTAATCAAGGTCTCTGTGGCCCTTGGCCTTTATATCATAAAATCATCCCCTGAGCTGAAGAATACGGTCCAAGGTGCCATGAGAGCATTCCTCAACAGGCGTGTGTCTAAACAAGGTGGATGGGTAAGTAGGGTTTTTATTTTTTTGTTTTATTTTCATTATAATAATGTCTTTAATAATTGTTGAAAGTCTTGAGGTTTTCAACCACTGCACAGCTTAACTAGATGTCAGAACAGGAAGTTTCCTTTCACATTGTGCCACCACAGTTATTTAAGTGCAATATAACAGTTTATACAAGCAATCAAGGTATGACAACAATGTGATGTTGCATAAAATGCGTCATTGATTTTGAATTGTGCCATGTAAATAGAATACATCTATTTAATCAAATATCACAGGCTCGCCTATATTTCACTGGTAATATAAGTGGAGAATAGGTTGATTTAGATCAGATATTGTTCAAGAAAATAACTCTTTAATATCATTATTGGAGGTGTTTTTCAGTCTGTCATATCATACTAAGTTGTAACATGTATCATGTAAGTTGAGTTTCATTTTCTTTTCATCAACTTCCCTCATTTTACGAGTTTGACTGGACTTCGGATAACTAACTCAATGCGGCAGTTATGAAAACACTTCCCCGATGTTACCGCGCTGGTTTCATTCTTATGAAGTGAAACTGCACTGAACTAGATTAATTTACCTCAATTTGCATAATTTGATTTACGGTACTGCCTGAACTTTACAGGCAAAAGCAGACAAGTCTATCTTGGCAGCTTCAGATCCATGTAAGCCCTGGAAAACGCAGGATTGCCTGGTGAAAAACTTAAAACCTGGCTCGAGTTTTGTACCATAGTGCAGTGTTATCTGACAAGGCACTGAAGTATGTGCGATAACACATTCTTAGTAGAGATGAACGGCATATTTCTACTGTTTACCTCACATTTAAACTTCACAAGGATTGTGAACGTGACTTTCTAGACTTTTATATTCTTATCTTAGTGTTATAAAACCACTGTGCACTGTGTTCATTTGTCTGATTAGCCTTGCTCATGCATCTAATACTCAAGCTGAATCTTCCTGGATATCACCACTACCCAAATCACCACATCCCTCAGCAATGAGGGCTTTTTTTTGTTTTATTTTTAAAAAAGAAGAATTTTCATTCGAAGCCAGTCACTTCTTGAATAAACAGTTCAACCAGCTATTAGTATATAATGCAGCACAAACATAGATGTTTTATGATGGAACCATGCAAAAAAGTTAAACAGAGCAACATCACATCTGCACCCTCACACTCTATTTATGTTTCATGTAATGTTACTCTGAGTGACTCTGAGTTGCTGTGACAGTCTGTGATTTTTCTGCTCTGTTTGTTTCTTTCAGGATAAAGTGAAAATCTGAGACTGAATCTTGCCAAAGCAGCCTCTGCAATGAACTTCAGCCACCTGAACAACAAAATTTCACCAGCTGACCTTGTGGAGCCACCGTATCAGTCTGCAATCTTTCCGTTCAGTGCTGTGTTATCATACAGGAAGACATCTGATCGCACACTAAACCACTTCTTCAGAATTAGTTCCTGTTTTAGACGCCCTGGCACTAACCCCATGTCCTAGTAGTGCGGTGCAAGTAACAGCAGGTTTGCAACCATGTGTTAAGATAAAATGAATTACGGCTGCCATTGAGAAAAATAGGTTCATTTCCTGCTGACTTGTTGATAAGAATGTGAATCAATTGGTATACCAACTAGGAAGCAAACAAATAAGAGTTTAATTCTTAAATCACTTTCACTGTCATTAGTCTAACATTTATTCATCAGGGGACTATTAAAATCACAACATGATACTACAGATATTTTTCTCCACTACATCACTGTTTGCACTGTTTATAAAATAAGTTTTTAATTGTCTTATGAGCAGTTTTCTGTGGGATCAGTGGTGAAGGCTTGAATGTTGTATGGTTATTCGGGTCCACATAGGTTTTTCTATTGTGCCTCTAATTGTCTTACCAAATTAAATTGACTTAATCCAAATTTAAGTTGATTCATTTTGCTGATGTGTCTTTTTTGCTTGCCATATCATATTCAACTCGGTGCCAGACAATCTCTTACAAGTGATTGTAATTTCTGTCAACCTGATCACACTTTGGCATCTATAGCACCTAAGCGATGTCTGTTCGGTCAGAAAATGACAGTTAGGGAGCTCAATCAAGCTTTGATTTCAAGTAAATCAATATGTTTTGTGTTTATTTCAATATACGGGTATTGTTGTATGTCTTAAGCAATTAAATGCTGATTTTATTTCTTTTTCTTTGTTTTTATTTGTTTTAAGTCTGTTGGATGACTGAATCACATGCAGTTATACATGTTTGGTTTATGTATTTAAGACATGGAATAGAATGTTTACAATGAGATAAAATGAAGTCTTCAAACCCTGAAGGTTTTTTGGTTTTGAACACACATAACCATGGGAAGCAGCCCAAAGTCCAACAAATCATGCAAATTAGATAGTTTGTAGGCAGTTTCTTTGTTATTCACAGCTTGTTGAGACTTGATTAAAGGGGCACGTTTTTGTAATTTTTTTAAAATAATTTCAATAAAAATGTGAAACTTTGAAAATGTCTTGTGTATTATTAAACTCTTGACATGACACTGATATATATGTATGTTTTAACATTGTATCAACAAAATCAAATGTTAATAAATGCTGGAAATGCTTAAACAGTCATATTTAGTAATACGAGTACTGTTGTAGCAAGATTTGAGGGTTTCTGTGCTGAGAACTGGTTCATGTAAAAAAAATAGAGTTTGAGAAATAATCAAACACACCACATCAGAACATGACATGCTATAAGAAGTAGATATGTGTGCTTACATCTATGGGATGTCTGCCTATTGTGGGAGGTCTTTGCCCAAAGTGTAAAAATGCATTTGCAGGATGAAAAAAAAATATTATTTACATTCATAATGTGGTAATCAGTGGTTATAAAAACCAGAAGGCTTTAGCTCTTCAAATTAATGGAATATTGGTAAATCAATTTGTGTCAATGCATTCGACATAAATGTTACAGTGTGGATGTGCATTGACAGTTATTTGTGGTGTCAGTGGCTTTGAATCTACTCATTTGAGGTCCTCGTGTAGCATTTTTGGTTGGGAATACTTACAAATAAATGGCTGTGTGTTTTGTGCGTTGAAATGTAATGTTCTTGCATACATTACAACACTTGTCAGAGCTCAAGCTGAGTGAAAAGTACTCCAACTGGTTGAATATACAGTCATTCCTGCCTTCTAGTTTGACTCTTTTTTTTACTTCATTCATTAGGGCCAGGGGTGAGAAAAACAATGAGAGGAGGAAATGTCAAGAATGAGGTCAACTCTTGGAGTGTAATGTTCTGTGTGTAGTGTAACAATCTTTCCAAAGTCTTGATTCTGACAACCACACTGTGTTTATGAGCTAAAAGATAAATCATTTCTTTGTGACCAATACCGATTCTGAAGTACAGTTTCAACAATTTATCCACACAAGGCATTTTATTGAGGCAGTCATATGCGCTGTTTGATGTAGTCTCACAAGGTCGACTTTAATCTTGAAATGTCAACTTTATTGTCAACATTTTGACTTTATTGAAGAAATTGTATTTCAACTATTTTTATCTTTCTTTAAGTACTTGATAAAAATGAAAAATTCCTCTCATTTTTCATTCCTCACCCCTGGCACTAATACTCTTCCGTATTACTTTGACCGGTGTTTACGCCACAATAATATTTCCCTAGTGAAGCGTAAATTAATTTATTTAGGAAACATAAACAGTCAGTTAAAGTGCCTCAGTTATGTAGGCTTTTAAAGGGAAACACCTGCGTAAATGTAGAAGAATTAGAAGAAGAACGTAGTGACACCAGAAGTTCAGCGGTTGCTGTAAGCAGGTCCGGCCATAGACATATATACATAGATGCCTCATTGAGCGTCAACGTCACTGCCATATTGGAAGTGGCAGCTCTGCCTCGTGAACTAATACAAGTCAATGAAGTGAACTATAAAGTGCCCTTCTACAAAGTGCAATAAGTTAATGCCACTCATTTACCCATTCACACACGTACGAATATATTTAAGCCCAACTATGTGAACGTCTCGAAAAAGTTGCACTACAAATAGGTACCAGTGGACTCCAAATGGCCTGAAACATGCTCATAAACACCTCCTGGAGGAACTTTTTTGGAAATTGAACATTTGACACTTTGACACAAATTTCACCTCTGATCCATCCTGTTCACTTTGCATAGGGACATGGCTTTTTCAATACCTTCTAGTTTCATTTGATCCATTGACTCAAAATCAGTGCCACAATGTCTTTGGCTACTAGTTGAATGAGACACACCTGTTTTTATTGGATTTTGGTGGAATTTCTATTTTTCAGGAAAGTCTTAGGTGAAAGGTCAGAATACTGTAAATAGAGTTGAATCATTTTGGAGGTGATCTGGGGGTGAGATTTCTCCACATTGCTGCAGTGAAATGTAACCAGATTTGAATCTGGGATAATGTAAAACATCAGAAAGAGGATGCAAAGACAATTATGAGCTATGAAGGAATTGATTTGACATACGGTCAAAGGTCAGGATACTGTGTTTATACATTTTGGAGGTGATTTTGAGGTGAGATTTATTTTTACAAATAGGTACCAGTGGACTCCAAACAGCCTGAAACATGCTCCTTAACACCTCCTGGAGGAACTTTTTTGGAAATTGAACATGTGACACTTCTGAGATGTATATAGAGTTTATTCATTTTGGAGGTGATTTGGGGGTGAGATTTATCTACATTGCTGCAGTGAAAGGTAACCAAATGTGTACCTATGAAAGAGTAAAGCATCAGGAAGAAGACGCAAAGATAATGATGAGCTAACCAGTAGACATATATACTGTACATAGACGCCTCACTGAGCGCTGAATCGTACGTCGTCGTCGCCACCATATTGGATGTGGCAGCTCTGCCC